>JAOBYH010136652.1:0-18131 GCA_025403525.1 Umimayanthus kanabou
CTATTAAATGTTGTTTTAAACAATTCGTTGTGAACGTTATTTTCATTCTGGGCTTCAAGAGCCCTGGAAAAGCCCTGAAAAAAATGGTAAAACATCCCTGGAAAACCCTGGAGTTTTGAATTTCTGAAGATGTACGAACCCTGGTGAGTAAACATCATATCACACCGGTACATATTATATTTTATATATTAATTATATTAATAACTAAAAGAGAGTTTTTGTTGGCTTATTTGCAATCTTGTGATATATTTTCCCCATGGCGAATTCAAGAGGGAAAAGAGGGACTGCTTGTAGTCTAGTGGTTTTGTCTTTTAAGTTTAACTACTCTTTAGAGGAAAAGCTATTGGATTCATTGCCTGAAGTCATGTGCAAACGTTTAACCCTAAGCTTGTATCATTAACTAGTACTTGTGCATTTAGTGCACTCTGTACATACAGTCCTGTGCATCTATAAGCTGAATGTATATATGATGTAATTGATTGACGAGCTACCAAAAGATACATTGTGGATTACCGTAACTATATTCAATTAGACGAAGAAAAAGACTGGTAAAGGTGAATTTTATTTAAAGTTCAAATGATCACTCCAGGCAGATAATGTTGAATGAGTGTTTAAGCTCATCAATCAATCATTCCAATCAATCAATCAATACAATTTTTAAATCATGTTTGATAAGAAAATCAATTAATTTAAAATTAATTCCCTTATTAAATAAATGCATTGTTTCTATAGATCTCTAACAGTTGCAGTTCGACAACTAAGACTGAAGACTTAAAGTGTCAACTGGCTGCTGTTATGACGAAGCTTCAGGAGAAAGAGCAGGTCCATAGTCATTTTATAGCATGTTTTCTTTTGTATTGTATTTGTTGCAATTTTTATTATTTAAATTGCTGAATCATGGTTTTTCTATTGTTAATTTTGTCATAGGAGTTATCTGGACTGAGGGTTGATCTCAGATGTAAGGTGGAGAGCTTGGATGCTGATATTGAGGTTGAAAGAAGTCGGAATCTCTCTCTGAGTGAAAGGATTGTTTCTTTAGGTTAGTATGACATACCTGCCAACTGTCCCGATTTTTTCAGGACAGTCCCAACTTTTTGATTTTCAAAACCTCCAAAAATCGGGACGTCCCGATTTTCTAGAATTTCAGCCAATAAATATTTAAGACACAAATCAGTATTTTTCCCAGTCTTTTTTCTGCAAATTGAGAAGAAACTTCCTTTATTGATCCGAACTGTACGTATGAATGGCTCTGTGAAAGGGATTATTGATTTATTAAAAAATAATTCTCACTGTGTGTAGCTAAAAAATTTGGTCTGCGACAGCGGGGGAGGGGAGGGGATAGGTTAGAGCAATGATGAAAGTGTCCTGATTTCTAATTTCCAGATGTTGGCAGGTATGGTATGATTTGACATGTTAAAATGAGAATGCTAGCTTGCAAGGATTTTGGCCATGGTTTGGAATCCTATTAAACATATTTAAAATGTACAATTGAAGGTTAACTTGTTTTTGTATGTACTCAAAATTTGAAAATGACCAGTCTGTATAATTTTTATGTGTGCATGCTCGAGAGGATTCAATCAATCATTCAGTCATTTATTAGCACTTAAAGAATTACAGATCTACATTTAAATAGTTTATTACAAATTACAAAGAGGAAAAGTGCAAGCCAGCTGTGGTATCCAGAGGGCAGTTGGTCATTAAATATTAAGTATATATACAATAGAGGTCATTATAAACAAAGATTAGATCACCTGTACTCGCAATTTGTTGCACTTCTCCACTTTTTTCTATCGATTCTGATCAAAAATCGTAAAGATAGAAATACTGACTATGTAGCCAGACGTAAAGCCTATGTACAGACTGATCATTTTTTGTAAAAAAAATAAAATAAAGAGCTGATTCTACTTGGGAAAAAACATGAATTGAAAAAGTGACTAAAATATTTTGCAGTTATCTGAAAATAACCTCACTGGTTGTTTGTATAGAAATGTTCAGTAAAGTTGTTTTAATGGTCAACTGGAGGTTGAAGGAGTTCTCATGCAGAAAATTGAGAAATGATACTTGTCAGTAAATGATTGATGTAAACTGGATGGGATTGGACAGTTACAAGTCATTCATGTATACTTGCTGCAGGGTGCAATTTAGGGATTTTGTCTGGCCTACAAATTTTCATTTTTGCTTTGGGAGACAAGAATGTTTCCATTTAAATACTTACATGAAGTTTGTAGGCTGCTTAGTTATTGGCCTAGAAAACTGAATCTTTGTCCTACTTTTCGTCATTTGTAGGCCCTTAATTTGCACCCTGTGCTGTTACTGGTATTACTTCAATCTAACTTTTTGCAAATCTTCAAATTTATGTTGACTCGGATGGATGATGGTAGGTCTACAGAAAAAAGTGGGGATGGCCTAACAATAACTAATAAAATAAAAAAAATTAATAGAAGTCAGTGCAAAAACGGCCTAAGTGATGATTGGATTTTCGAAATACTGGGAAGTTTCTTTTTTTTTGCAGTACTGCATCCTAGGCTGATCTCACATATTAACAAAATGGTTTTCTGATCACTTTTCCCCCTTAAGTCCATAATGATAGGGGAAGTGCTAAGTTTTATCCTCAGCAGAGATCATATAGGCTTTTCTTGTCAGTTTGGAATGAGTTCTTATATTTGACAGTCAAAAGTAAAGTGATTTGGTAAGGTTTGAGAGGAAGGTCACACAGATTACAAGAGAGAACTTTAGTCAGAATAATGTATTGGCTTCATGAATACAAACATAAACTTGTCCAATGGCCACTGTAACATTGCCTAAAAGTAGAGTGTTTTTGTGAAGGGTTGTTCAAAATCGTCACTTTGGCTGTTTTTGCACCGAGCTCTTCATGTGTGTACATAGATTCTATTGGCCTATAAATCATGCGGAGTTTTTCATTTGAACCACAGAGAACCAAAATCAAGAGGTTGTCTGCGACAGGGATCAGGCGGAAGAGGAGATTCGCAAGCTTCATGGTAACTAACTGACTAGAGTTGGATATTTTAAATTCAAGATCACTTGAAATTTTTTTGCCTGTATGTGTGTTTGTTTCGTAATGTAGTGTAGTGTTATTTACTTGTCAAAGCCATTTCTGTATGATAGTTAGAAACTGTACAAATTTGAATGAAGAGTTTTATCATCCAAAATGTTGCAATTAGGAATAATTGACCAGCTCAGGTCAGAAAACAACAGCATGAAGGAGGAGCTGGAACAGAAGGAGGAAGAACTTAAACTTTTAGAAGAAAGAATGGAAAATTGCGCCAAGGAAGGAGAAAATAAAATCAAGGTTCTTCATGATACTGTCCTTCAGGAAATCGAGGTTGGTAAATTTATGGTAACATAAAAATAATTAACCATACCTATCCAACATTTTGCCGGTTGGAATAAAACCAAAAAAATAAACCAGATGTATTATGAACTCTAAATATTTCTATTTTTCAAGATTTAAAGTTCATTCTGAATTTCAGACAAATAGTACCTGATAAATAGTAATTATTAACAGGATAGTTCACATGCACAGGATTTAATTTTTAACCAAATTTTTTTAACAGTAGCTAAACCATGATCACTTCACACTGCTAGTAAAAATATAATGTACGGCTTTTTAGGAGAAAGAGCCAGTCAACCAAATTAAATTTTCATAGGGGTCATTCATAACGCAAGTTTACAAAAAACATAATACTGTTTATTATAATAAAATATTAAATCAAAAATTTAATAGATGTTACCAAGACTGATATTGCTAAATGTTTATAACTGATCATTATCTTCATCATTTATTTTAATTTAGGTGATGCCAATTTAGTTATGTTTGGTTTGCGCGTGTTCTATCCCCCTGATTTTTGAAAAAAATAGGAAAAGAAACCTGATTTAAAGTTAGATTCTTTAGAATTTAGACCAAAACATGTAAACCAAGTAATTTAATTGGTGTTCCTTTACCCAGAACGAAGGTTGTCTCAGATGCTGATTACACCTCAGTCAATACTTTGAAAGTGGAAATTGAAAAAAGTGACGAAAGTGATTTAATTGTCTATTTGCTAACGATTCTATAACAATATTACCATTAACTAAAGAATAATTATCACAAAGACAACAGTCCAGCTGCAAAACCATTATATTAGTTAACAATAAAATTATAATTCCGATTTTGTAAAAATCCGGAAAATAAAAATCGTTTTCCAGACCCATAGAATCTGGAAAATTATGTCAATGTCTGGAAAAATCTAGATTTCATTTCCTGATAAACCGTCAGAAAATAATTTGAACTGGTTGAGTGTAGCAAGCAATGTTTTCTTACATATACATTACTGACGAGTCTGGATAAATTGGGAATTAGTCTGGAGAAAGTACCGTTTTTTTTTTACGATAACAAACTCGGGATATTTATTAAAATGAAAGGTTAATAAGGTTTTTGGTTATTTCTTGTTACTTGCTAAACCGGGAAAAACTAAAACTGCCTGGTTATAAAATCATATGTTGTAACTTTGTAAGATACGAGTTACTGATGACAACTCTCCAACAATCGGTGTATGTGGTAGTGAAGTGTGTATGCACTGACTATTCTGCAGAAAAGCAAAGCTTTAGAACAGCAGATTGAAGACTGTCATCGAACATATGAAACCAAGTTGAGCGATGCTCAAGGAAATTCAGCGACACTCAAGATATTGCAGTCAGAGTTGGAAGAGAGAGTTGGCAGTTTGGAAGAGAAGTTGGTGGAAATGAGAGAGAAGGAGCAACAGGCACAAGACAGAGCAAGGTAAAAATTATAGGGACTTTCTATTTAGCCCATAATTTCCCAGTTCCACTGGTTGGAATGACAAATGGATGGTTTCGGGACAAATGGATGGCTTGGAGCACTTTCTACTTAACCAAATTTCCGATTTGACTGGTTGGAATGACAAATGCACCGAACCATTCCAGTGAAAATTTTCCAGGACGAATGGATCGCCTCTTGAGGTACTCAATTTTGAAATGAAGCTTCCATTTGGACCACTGGTAAGACATTTTCGTTTTCAACCGAGTCGTTGTGCGCACACTCACGTCATCAATATTACGCAACGCTTACGCGAACTTATTGACCTGGGCCCAGTTGTATGAAGATTGGATAATTTTATCCAGCGGATAAATCCCTATCCAGTGGATAAAATTTGCTCGTTGACCATTCAAAATTAAGAACGCGCCACTTTTATTCGCTGGATAGGGTTTATCCGCTGGATAAAGTTATCCACTCTTCGTATTGTACGAAGCCTGGATAACTTTATCCCTTCATTGGAAAAAACCGTTCCTTTATGACACGGCAAATTTCCAGAATATCAAACCGGAAAAATATGGCTTAATTCTGAAAACTTTCCATAAGGCCAAACAAAAAAATATGTGTGTTTCCGGTTACCGACTGCCCTAAGTTTAGGTCACCGACCCTAATTTTTTTGTTGTCGTTTTTGGTTTTTTACAATTGATTCTTCTCGCAGAAAAATGTTAATTTCAGTTTCAAGTCTATTTTTGTTGCAACTTATATTAAAACTGACTTTACGAAAAGCTTGGAAACGATTTGTTTTTGTAGCGGTTCGCGCGCTGCAGACATCACGTCAGCCGAGCTAGATCAATCTGTAAGCCAATGAAAATGAAGGAGCAACGAGCCGTGACACAGTTCTGTTTTTAAAAAAGTGCTTCGGGCAAATAAAATTATTTCAAAAAATAAAAAAATAATCCTACCTACCTACCCTAATTTTAAGAGGCATGTTACCGGAAGGAAACACATTTTTTTGTTTGGCCTAATGGAACGTTTTTCTCCGGTCAGCGGAAGAGCTTCACTTTTGTTGGTCAAATAGTTTGCGTAAGCGTTGCGCAACGTGGATGACATAAGTATGCATTTGACAAGTCGGTTGAAAATAAAAAAGGCTATTCTAATTGGAGAACGTCATTTGGTTCCAACCGGTAGGGACGGAAAAAGTGGAGATCCTGCAGAGGTTATCCGTTCATTGTGGAAAACTTTCACTTGAATGGTCCGTTCTATTTGTCATTCCAGCCAGTCGGACCGAAGATGTTGCTAAATGGAAAGTTCTCAAATAAAGAGTGGAATAGCACTTTCCATAAATGCATTAAAATTTTATTTTCGACCGAGTCACTGATTGCATGATACCATCTACATCATGCAAGACTTTTGTAAACTTATTGATCAATCGAACTGCAGCTGTTACACCGAGTAGAAAAAACGTTCTAGTTGGCACAAAAACAATCCAGATTTTAAACGTGAAAATTTGGTTAAGTTGAAGGCGTCTTTTGTTGGTCATATGGACATCACAAGACTCCGTAATAAGCAAAATATCTGAAAGTGATTTTTTATGGTTGGCTAAGAAAACAGGTGAATATTATTCTGGTCACAGAATAGGCTAAACATCTTGAAAGAATCTTCAATTATTAACTAGTCTGAAGTGGGTCAGTGTAAATCTACTTATTATCAGCAAGGAACAATTTTAACATTTCTCATCAATACTTGGCTCATCTTGGTCAATATAACTGGTTACTCTGCAGCTGTCTGGAAAGAGAGAAGATTGCTGCTGAGAGTCAGTTTGAGTCTCTTGCATCGCAGTATGAGCAGAGACTGACATCTGCTGCAGATCAAGTCAAGGCGCTTCAAGAAGAGTTGACTTGGTGAGTGTGAAGAGCTTCGTTTTTGTGCCTTTGTTTCATTTAACCCGAAAAGAAAAAAAAAATTGCTAGAGTTTCTCCTTTTCTATTGTTAGCAAGCCGTTATATATTTGAAAAACAAGTCTCGATGCATTTATCTAGTGCCCAGTGTGTTGTAAATGTGTAAATAAGTGAAGATATGTTGCATATTTTGTCTCTAGGTAAATAAATAAAAAATAAAAAATATTAATAACAACATACCAATAATAACATTAGTAATAATAATAATAATAATAATTCAAGTTCAAGTTTATTATTATAATTTTACAATATATGTTTCTTTCGTGCAAATTGAACTGAGTTTTTAAGTACATCTTACATGACGTAGATTTAAGAAATATCACAATATATTAATGATTCTTGAAATACTGATTTCCAATAAAAGTCTTGGAATGGTTACAAATGTTTAGGAAAGACCTATAGAAAAAAACTTTGAATCAAATTAAAAGTCAAAACATTGTCGGAAAGTAATCTCTGGAAATGTGCAAAAAAAACCCAAGTCTTTGAAAAGTGGAAAAAGTTTTACATAAAAAATTCTAGAAATGTGGAACCCCAAATGCTATCGACATGTCTTGAAAAATAAAATTAAACGGCAAATCTTGAAAAATTAAATTCATATGGCAAGGTCAGGAAGATTTTGAAGTCGCGTAAACAAAGATGTTCATTACTGTTCAAAATAGTTTCTTAAAGTTGCGGAAAAGCTTCAGAATGTTACAAATCCTCTTGGAATAGTGAAAACATTTTGAAAATAGTTATACTTAAGATAAAGAATTGTATTGTTTTGTATAATTCGTTTGTTTTTCTTAAAAATAGCTTTTATAATTATCAATTTTACTTGAAGTGAAGATACACATTTTGGAAATAGTTACTGAAATTGAAAAATGTGAAAGGAAAAGGATGTTTTAGGATGTTTAGAAAGTCTTTTCTCTTCAAAATCTTCGGAACTGTATGGAAAACGTCATTCACAAATGAAAAGCAGAAGTGGAACTTGCTAGAAGCAACTTGGGATAGGCAAAACTGTTCACAAAAAAGCTATCCTGAAAGTTTGTGGTTTTTTATAAACTTCCTGAATTGTCTCTGCATTATTTATAACATTGAAAGTCTTCATGGTGAAATTATGAAAGTTTCAACAGTGTTTCAAGGTTACCGTTGAGTCTTGAGTGGGCCAAAACACCAAAATTGTGATTTCTTAAAAAGAATAAAAATAGCCTTTGGAAAGATCTTTAGCCCTAAAAAAGCTTCAGTTCTTTTGTAAAACATTGCTATGCTTGTTTTTCCAAACGGTTCAAAATTAGTATACGCTCTTTTGCATGTAATTAATTAGTACACGATCTGCTTATTATTTCTATACAAACAATGGTCAATTAGATAGCTGCTGTCGCCATGGTGAAAAATGCAAAAATTCAAAATGGCTGCCATCTTTGATTTTCGGCTTTCGGGATTTTGATTAATTTTGAGATATATCGTTGGAAAAGGCTAAAATTATGAAAAACTAGAAGAAATCAACAAGTTGGAAGCTTACAATCAATTTTAACAAAAAATTGACAAATTTTAAAAGGTTAACAGATGTATGATGCCTCTTATCTATTTAAAGTCCCCCTAAAAGCATCAAAGTTACGCCCAGGGCGTTGACCAGATCATTTACGGTATGAAAGCTATATAAGCTTAAGTTTAATCATATTGTTATTACAATCAGAAACCAGCACGATGATAACAACAGAACCAAGACATGTTTTCTTGATTTTTTAATTCAGTTCTGAGGAGATGATGACCGACAATCTTAGATCACTGACATCCAAGTACGAAGACCTTGAGCAGTTACACGGTGAGCACTGATTCACAATACATGGTGTCAATCAAGATACATGTTTGGTATTGAAAGGAGTCGGAGCAATTTTGTACCGATGATACAGGAAAGTAACTCATTTTGTGGAACAACAAAGCCATACACACAAGAAGATTCTATAAATGACTCCAATTAAATTCATGGGACTGGCGTTGTTTGAGCCCAGTGAGAAATTGAGCAAGAAATTCATCGCGAAATTGAACTCCTTCACTGACAACAAGTATTCCAGGAAAATAAAGAGCCTATTCAATCTCAGACAAAAACGTACACCCATCTCATGTTATATACCAAGGCATTTGTTTCTGTGATGAAACCTATATTAGTAAAACAATGCGCAACCTCGATTAAGAACGGCAGAAAATCCCATACATAATTCCAAGCCAGCTTGACATTTGAAACAAACCAGTCCCATGAATGGAGGATCATTTGCACAGCAATGGAGTTTTTTCAAGCGCAAAATTCTTTGCATTCAGCAAGAAATCCCCATTGCTCAATAAACAAGTCAATTGTTAAATTGCAAACTTGTTCCCAGCAGGAATAACTTGATAATTTAAAACGTTTGATGCGAACAGCTTTTACTTCCCTGATGAAGACTGTTCAGTCGAAAACGTTTGGATTTTAATACTAAACTTCTATCAAACTTCTAGCCTTTTGCTTGATTTACCAATTATTGTGATAGATATTAGATATTAATATATATAAACTGGACGTGTTAACTTGTTGTAGATATGTAATGATGCTAGGAGGCTTTTCAAATGTTATTTGAATAAAGACATAATTATTTCCTGCTAATTGAAAAAGTGCTTTCTTTTAATAGCAAACTTCAAATGTAAGAGGGAATCTGACTTCAAAATACTCTCTGCTGAGTTAGAAGCAACAAAGACCTCACTCCACAAAAGGTAGGATTTGATATGGTCAGTTTACTTACTACCCAGCTGTTTATGCGCGTAGCCTTCAAATACTTTACATGTATAAGATAGCCAGTGTCAGAACTTCATTTAAATGAATGGAATTTAACCAGTTAGGAATCTGGAACCTGCCTTCTGCTCGCAGTTGAATAACCTTTCTCACTAACTTGTTTATTTTGTAGAGGCACAAAAATGGGAAGTAATACTGTATGGCTTAAATAGTTTTGGAGATTCCCACAAATTCGTTTTAAAGAATGATACACATTGTCATAGTCTTTTTTCCAATTGTTGAAGCAGTAATAAGTTTTAGTCTCGCTAATTGTCAAACAAACCGAGTTGTAATTAATTATAGTTTTGATTTTAATTGTAACAATGTGCTTGAATTACCAAAATTGTTTCAGACGTAATATTTATCGACTCGTTTGTCAATATTAAATCGGTACAAATATTTTGTTTTCATTATGATTCAGTGATTGTCATTTTGGATACTAGAAAAGGTTAAAAATTGCAGACTTAGTTGCATGAGAAAACGTACCAAAAGGAATCGCAAATCAGTGCTTGTTTAGTTAGGAAAACTTTTTCGTGGGGAAGGGGAAGCTTAAGGGATTTGCGATGTTAAATTTTATATTTTATCAGCTTTATTTTACTTTTATTTTCAGTTCTACTTTATTTATGTTATTTTAATTTTACTTTGCTTACCACTAATGTATTTTACATCGCTTCACTTAATTTTACTTTAAATTACTTTTCTTGCGTTTTTGTTTTTTCTTTACGTTACATTACTTTTATTTACTTTACTTTACTTTAAACTGTTAATTATAAACAGGGCTTGGAAAGTCCTGCAGTTTTGTTTTCTTCCTGAATTAGTCCTGGAATTTTATACGGACTTCTGGAAAGTCGAACTACAATCCCGAAACTTTCAAAGTTATTTGTTATCCAATTTTCTATTTTGAATGTGTTATTAAATCAATAGTTAACTTTCTAATGACCATGGCCAAGAAGAACCTTTAAATTTGTTTATGGTGCGATTTCAAATTATTCATGGAAGAATTACAAAATACTCCTAGAAAGTCACGTTTTTCGAAATTGCGAAGGTGTTTAAAATTGTTTGAGACCATCTTATGGTGTTCTTTGCAACCCGCAATTCTTAAAGGCACGCACATTGCAAATGAACTACATGAATATTGTTTAACAATTAATAGAATTTAATTGTCCACTTTACAGCCAAGAGGAGTGCAATCAATTTCAATCTGTTCTTGAAGATCTGAGAGAGGAAATGACAGAAATGGAAGAGAAAAAACAAGAGCTCACAGAACATAACGCATCACTACTTGGAAAGCTTCAGGATGAAGCGGTAAATGACTTTTTCGGTGAATTCAATGGAAATGTCTCGACTGTTTTTAATGATTATATTTCTTACATCGACAGCCGGTAACCGTTAAGAACTGACAAGCTTGCACGTTAAGGTTATTTTGAAAACATTTGTTTTCTCCGTAGTCAGCAAAGGACCTGCTTGAAGAGAAACTAGAACAAGTTCTTCAAGAGAGAGAATCTGAGAAGGTTGAAACGGCAACCAGACTTCAACAGGTATGTTAAAGTGTATATAACACATTTGGAATTTGTTCTTATTCCAGATCTCTATTATATTCTAAGTTATGTTGCATGCGCAAAAAAAGAAAGTTTGATTCAGATATATTATGGAGAAATTAGCAATCAAACATGACAAAAAGTCTCTTACAGTTTCAAAATGACCGTGTAAAATGAAAAATGGGACCGATAACGCTCATGACGTCACAACAGGGACTCGATGTAAACTGTTTCTATGGAAACTGAACCAGACATAATAAAACAAAAACTGCAGCTTTCAAGATACAACCAAAAATCACGCAGTTCCAATGGTAATATCGAGCACTTGCAGGCGAATTCGTGTTGTGACGTCAGGAGCATTCTCGGCCCATTCGTCCCTTTGCTCGGCCATTTTGAAACCGGATGTAATTCTGCTATGCTTGATTGCTAATTTCTCCTTGAAAGAAAATCTGAATCAAACTCTCTTTTTTGCCACGTAGCTTGGAATGTCGTAGAGAATAAGAAAAAATCCCAAATGCGTTATTTACATTTTGAGAATAAGCTTAATTGATATAAGGGTGCGTTTGGTTGACTTTTTGGAAGATTTCTAAATACCCTCTGGAAGTGGTAAACAATAAAATAGTTACCTGAATATAAAATTTTGATTGTGTATAAACAGCCTGAACTTAGAGACTTGTTTTGTATTTTTCAAAGAAAGCATACTGATCGATTGATTAGGAATCAAGTTTGTGTTCCACATATTCCTCTACCGGAGCACATTCGATTTTGTAGTTGGTACGAAACCTGAACCGAAACGTAAATTCTCAATTCAGAAATGTAAGTTATTAGCGTCGTGCTATAGCTCTTTCAGAACTTTGTTCATTAAAATGATCATCATTTTTCATCTTAGGATCAAGATTCCATTTTCTGTTTACAAGAAAGGGAGAAATTGCTTTCAAAAGAACTTGAAAGATCTCTAAGGTAGGTGATATGTTTGTACATCCGGCTAATTTAAATGTTGTATTCCTGCACCATTGAAACATGGTTGTTTACTTGTCTCAAAACAAGCTTAGCCTTGAAACAAAGAGGATTGCCCTCTTTTTCTAAGGATATGGTCATGTATCGCTGCTTACTTAAATTGAGTTTCTTATTGATATGGTTCGCCTCAGTAGGGATTTGTCGGTCAGCAAAAAAAAGTAAATACCAAAAAATTTAAAAAAAAAACCAAGAAAGGAGATGACGAGCTGCAAGTCATATGTTCAAAGAGGCTAACTTAAGTCAGCTTACCCAGAGCTGGTGCAATATCTCTTTTGTGTGAAAGATCTTGTTAACCAATAAACTTTTCATAAAAAAAATCCCAACTGGCCAAAAGGCCACGATCTACATGTTGGTCTTGTTGTTCTTGAAGTAACTCAACTATTTTGCACGAACATTAAAGCGTCCATTAACGCATTCAATACGTTAACAAGCTTGTAAGTTTGACACGCTCAGGTTAGTGCCGGACCTTTCTACAGCGCCTCACTGTATTACGAAAATCTTGCTGAAATTTGCCACAGAAAATAGTTCAATGCATAAACATATTTCATTGCAGTACCCAGCTTCGACAAGATGAAGAGTTGGTTGTAGCAAGAGAGGAACTTGAACGGTTTGTGTTCTGTATGACAAGATTATACAACCTTGTAGCTACATGTACCTTTATTTTTGAAAATTTATTGGTAGATCTGAGGGTACATACTGGAAGTTACTTATTTGTCATGACTTAGGCCGCATTGATCAGTAATTCAACATTAATTCGAGGCTCACTAGTTTGTTAACTTTTACTTACACTGAAACTGCACAGACAACTATAATGTCGCTGAAATAAAAGGCAAATCAGTAACTGATCGTCAGTAGGGTACCTAAAATGTGTGCAATTCTACAATTGGTTTCGGCTCCATTAAATTAAACATGGTTCATGGTTCAAAATAACGTTCAGAAAATATGCCTAATTTTGTAGGCTTTTTTATTTAGCCCAAAATTTCTGTCGGCTGTTTTTCAAGCAGTAAAATACATGTATAATATTAATAGCTATAAATTGGTCCTAGCCATGAGATTTCACACCAACGCCAAGATTCTGAATTTTGTAAAAGCTATAGACTGTTTTTCAGCAAATTAAAACGAATAATTCATGGAATTTTTATTTCTAAAACCGCATGACCTTTTTTGGCGCGTGTTGAGTAAATCAGACTCAATCTCAACTTGCCTTTTTTAAATGAAAATAAAGTGCCATTCATAAGCAGAATAGTTTTCAGTTGACTTAGAAAAGTAATTTCGCCGACGCCTAAATCGAAATCGACAATTTTGAACCCTGCGGTTATCAGCCGAGAATATGTTTTCTGTATATAACATAGTGAAACTTACCAATTATTTTGATTCTTTTAGGGTTCAAAGTGAAGCTAAAGAATCGAAAGAAGAATTTTGTTCTCAAGTTCAGAGGTAAGTGAAAAAATACGTTTAATTCAATTGATTTCAGTGATAGTACTCGTTGCAGGTATGGTCTAAATACAGTCACTAATTTCTTTACAGAAAAAAATGCACATGTAGGCATTGTGATAAAATTCGTGAAAAGGATTAACAGTGAATTTTGAAAACGTTTTTTGTGGATGTTTCAGGAGTGCACTGCTTCCTTACTTTACTGGTGAAAAGGTAATGAAAAAAAATTAAATGTCTTTAAGTAACAGATATGCATGAAATAGGTTACAAATGGATAAAATGTTAAAAAGTCTCCGTCAGTAAAATGGTTAAAACGTTAAAATCTCTAAGTGACTCGAGTTTCGCGCACAGTTTCACCGATGCCATTATCAACTTATACATGTTGTCCGTGTTGTATTTAAGACTTACTTGCATAACGTTCCCTTTCCATTTCCTTACAGATGCAAGACAGAAAATGAAAGAATTAGTCTGCAGTTGAAAGAGATGGAAGAACGACAGATCAGGCACGTTGCAAAAATATCAGTTTCAACAAGAAATCTTTATAAAGCCGTCTTTAGTAACTAAACGAAAAGAAAATAAAGTTTTTAAATATAGAGGGCATACAGCTGTTTCAGAAAAGGTTGTCTCTTTTACAAGGTTGTGTTTGATGTTAAAAAACATATCGGACTCATTGTCCAAATTATTACTTTCCAACGCACAAACTCCGTTCAATTCTTCCTTAGGTTTTGATTACCCACAGTTCCTGTCAGTTTGGGTGTGTGCATGCACTAATACACCAAGACAACTTTTTGGTTAATAGCTATATGTTAGATTGATTTTGTAAGTCATTTTGTAAGTGATTTACTTTAGTCCATAAGATACTATCTGCAAACATCTTTATATTTCATAAAAGCTTCTCATTATCATGCAATATCCAAATATAATAATCATGTAGACATATACCTTTGACGAAAATAGAGACGAGTAATTAGAATTTAACCACTCACCTTTTGTAAGTGAAAGTTTTTCTATTGAATTTATACGGTTTTTTTGCATTTTCAGTTTTTATGTTACACAATTTCTATAAACACATGTACCGGTACTGCATAGATGAATAAATTGTAGACACAGTTTGTGATGCAATCTTACATTGCAGAGAGACGAGTCGTGCTGAAGAGAGAACCATAAAAATTAAGGAAGAGTTTGGGAGGTGAGTAGTATTACCATAAAAGCTGTAATTGGATTTCTGGGCTTCTGTAGAGAGGAGGGGGCTTGTTAGAGAATTATGAGTTGTATTTTAAAATGAAAGACGATATCAGGGTTCATACGGTCATGAAAAGTCATGGAATTTGAAAACGCTTTTTTAAGGTTTGGAAAAGTCATGGATTTTAGGAAAAATGGCCGAGGCCATAGAAAAGTCATGGAATTGCATTTTTTTGTTCAAATGTTCCGTACTGTTTGAAAACTGGAAACATTCTCCTTTTCATCGAGCAAAATATGCCCCAAAAAGATGGCGTTTCAGCATTTATTAGTTATGGAAAATTTAAATTGGTCATGGAAAAGTCGTTGAATTTTATTGCCCAATTTCTGTGTAAACCCTGGATATTAACAACCAAAAGCGGAACTTTTAATGTTAAGAGAAATAAGTTATTGAGTCTAATTCACTTTCATACATACTTTCCTTTTTTTGTGGAGGCCCTCAGAAAAATAGAAAAGATCATTGTTAGGCAAATTATTGATCTGGAAGCGATATGGTAAATCAGTTTTATCCACTCAAATAATTGAAGTGAAAAGTGTATGTTCATCCCTAGCTTTAGTCCTTGATATTGTGTTGTTATATTGTATTTTAGTGTCTGATATGATTAAGGTAAACTACTTTAAACCTTAGATAGATCAATTTCATTTTGGATTGATAAGAAACAGAAATAACGCAAGTTTAGTAGTTTTTATAATCCAGTGAAGAATTTTGAAAACTTACTTGAGAGTTACAATAATTTTAATAATATATTTTGTTTAGGTATTGTTTGATATTGCTCTTAACATTGTTCTCTTTTTCCTCACTTTTGACTGTAGACGTCTTGTTGAGACACAGAAGAAACTTTCACAAGCAGAAATGAACTTTTCAAGGTGAGGGATATAGCAACTGAATTAACAATTTTAGACACTTTAAGAACACATGCTTCTAAATTGTAAATACTTAACCCTTTTTAGCTTTAAATTTTTTCTACTTGATCGATTACCAAAAACTTTGGTACAACTGTTCTTTGTTTGTTAACACATCTTTTGACGCTAATTAGGTGACGTCAAAATTGATGACCTCATCTTAATAAGACACGCAATTTGTGTGTTGACTACAAAATTTCAATTTTTCGCTAATTTTTGGATGGACCCCCCCTCCCTTATGCCTTCGTGTAACGTTTTGGGCTTATGCCTTCTAGGGTTAATCAGAAAGCGCAATCGCTTGCGCAGTGACAAAACTTCGAACTCAACAACTTAGTGAACATGATATAATCTTACACTACAAGTTTCTCTTTTGTTTTAGGTTCAAGGAAGAACAAGAACTGAAGCTGAAAAGAGTTGTTGAAGAAGGGGAAAGGTGAGTGATGGCCAGGAACAAGTTATGTATAATCATATAACAGGGGTCGTGGAAAACCTGTACATGTAAAGTCGTGAAATTTGGTTTGAGGTCATGAACAATCGCGGAAAATTAAACTTGTTGTACTAAAAACACGTGTGCGCTTACTTTTATGAGTTAGTAGAAAACAGAAGTTCGACTCAATGTAAGTACATGGAAAACTGCTAAAGAAATACAGTCATGGAAAAAAGAGTACGAACTCTGCGGTAATGAAACTCAAAACAAGGCAGGTGTAACGTTGGGGTGATTAAAGGTTTATCTGATAATCTTCAGCAACACTCGTCAGGTACAAATTGTGAACAACAGTTTGCATACGAATGAACCTGGTATTTGCGTTTGGTCTCCAGTGAAATGAACTTGAAATTAAGCTTTCTTGATTGAGTTAGAAAAAAATAGTTTCATGCAGTGCTCAATGGAAGTGATGAAGAGCTTCGACAAAACAATTGTAGCTTTGTTGCAATTGGCAAAGTTCTGCAAAACCGGGATCCAATTGAACTGTACTGTTCCATGGTTAATAACGACAATAACTATAGCCACACATATATCATATAAAGGTCAGTTTTATTTGTAGTTTTTGTCTACATTTTTGTGATCTGTTCCCAGGAAGAGAAAAGAATGTGCAGAACAGATACAGAGTGAGGTGAAGGAATTGTATGAAAGGTGAGAAAGTGATTCGTTTTGTCCACCTCGTTTTCGATGGTGTAACAAGTGCTTTTTTAGACATGTTGAAACTGGATTTTTTTCTACGTTGGCCAGTAACTGAATATGTGGTTTGACCAACAAGGGTTGATACGATATGGTATGTTTTTTACATTAAGGGTGGAGGTATAAAGCTGACGTTTCGAGCGCTAGCCCTTCGTCGGAGCAAACCTAGTAATTGTAGGAAAATTAGGGTGCAAACAGCAAAGCACTAATTCCCGCGGATCGAAAAATCCAATTGCGCCGTAGGTTGGAACTCGGATCGTCTTATTAAGAAAACTGTTTGAAACTATGTGAATAGACACCGTTAATTGATTCCATGGGGGCTAAGATCCCGAGTTTGAAAATGAGTCTTGGTCTTTACTTTTGCGTGGTTGTTACATTCTATCCTTAAATTTCCATGTGCGCACATGAGTGGAATTCATGAGAGACATAGTTTGTTTGAAAGCACAAAGGTGAACACCTGTTTTAAAATATTTGGCATCAGTAATCATCCTATTTTTAAAACAACTGTTGTTGTTTTTAATTTCTTGTATATTAGGTATATGTTTTTTTTCCTTCTCAGTTATGAACAAACTTTATTCAAAATTGTTGAAACAGTTTCACCGTTCTGTTCTCTCTAGTGGATTATGTGTCAAAACAATGATTACTAAGTTGGTAATGGCTATTTTTGCCTATAATTGTACATAATCTTCATGTATTATTTTTCAGGGAGCTGAAATCCGCCAAAGAGGAAATAGAAACTTTAGAAGAAAAATTGAACAGGTATGTGTGTTTGTTGCTTCAGTGTTTAGTTATTTAGTTTAACTTGGATTTGTAATGCGCTTATGCTTTTTCCTCTTCTTCTTTCTTTCTTTCTTCCTTCCTTCCTCCCTCCCTGCAATTTCTTTCTGCAATTTCTTTCTTTCTTTCTCTCTGCAATTTCTTTCTTTCTTCTCTTCTTCCTCCTCCTCCAAATGTTTGTTGAATTGACCAAAGGAGAAATTGGATCAACACTGAACCCTATCATTGTAGTTGCTAAATTCCTCATTTACAGTTAGATACATCCAAACTTTCAAACGTTTGTAACATTATTTAAGGAAAAAATTAGCATAGAAAAGTATATTGTTTACACCTCTTACGATGATGAAATCTTCGAGAAAAAGTGGGAACCTGCAATTGCGTCACCATTTTCAGATTTGTGACAATGCTACCACACTTCAGACTGTTGGCTGTTGTTTCTGATACTACCTGTAATATAATACTTATAATATAATTCAGGTCTATAATACTTGTTTTCTGTAACGGCCACAAGGGGAGGTCAAAACGCCCCCCC
>JAOBYH010136653.1:0-10933 GCA_025403525.1 Umimayanthus kanabou
CCCTGGATGAAAACTTTTACCACAGTTTTGTAGCGCTTACTCTTAAAGGCGGGTAAATTGGAGATTGGCCTTCAAAAACGTTAAAAGAAAAAAACAACCCCCCTTTAGAAGGAGAGGGTTAACATGATATTCACTTGATGCAAACTATTTTCTTTTCTGCTGTTCGGCGATACATTAAGTTTTATGATGTTTTCATTGTTTTCTTCTGCTGTTTTACTGCAGCATGATCAAACACAATCCATTTTTGTGATGCCTGTAACATTTTATGAACGAGAAGACCTGGAATGAACTAGAATTGCTGGCCATGAAACAAGATTCAAGATGACAGAGAATACTTGCACGCACGATCTTTTTTCATTCCAATCTTTCTGCATTTATGCAAGAAACCAAAAGATAAATGAGTGTGTTGAACCTTTAAAAAGACTAAAAGAAAAGTCTTCATGTAAATTATTTTGTCATCAAAATATTCAAGAAAATGCAGCTGATTATCGATCGTGATTGTAAACCTGCGAGACTCCAATTGAAAGACTGATGAACGTGGACCTGAAGCGATGCATGAAGATGGGCAAACTTTTTGTCTTGATCTGTTCTCCATGTTTCCTAAAATTGGGAGCTGTTCGACTTTGTATATTTTGTGTTGCTATGCAAATTAATTACTTCATATGACAAAAGGTTCCGTGTATAATGTGCATCTCGATTTTATAGGCAAAATTTGTGAGAAAAAAGTGTGCATTAACGGTAGTCTCAAAATATTATTTGGTTATCTGTTTTTCATTTTTTGTTTGCATGCATATTGTTCAGTTTAATATTCTCAGATTGCAATCTTTTTCCACGGATTATTGAATGCACACTGCAAAGTCCTTAGTCTGCTTTATTTATTGTACTGTGTTTTATTGCTGATTTTTTACATAATTTGCTTGTTTTAATTGAGACTTGTACATTACCAGTGAACAGGGCAACAGTTTGATTGTCAGCCTTGCAGTTACTTTGTTGTTTTGACAACTAAAAACCTTATTTTGTCACTTGAGCACAGTTCCAGAGTACACCATTTTTACTAATAATATTTGATAATAACAATAATATTAAAGTTCAAATTCTGTTTGTTCGTTACATGTATTTCATCAAGTTTACATTGCTTACGAAAGAAGTGTATCCCAGTATTAAAAGGCCTTGTGCACAATACTGGTGTGCATTTCCGTCACATCTAAATGTCTGATCACGTCAGCAGCAGCCCAAAGGCAGCAGATGCCTTTTTGCTGCCTTCTTGCTGCCCCAGAAGTGTAGCTACATCACATGATAAATCAAAAGGCATCAGCCCAAACTGTTAACGAAACATTTATCTTGATGTGCTCTCAGTGTTTTGTTTTTAAGTCAATTCAATTTTTGCAAAATAAAGGTTGTTTCTTGCTTTGAAGCACATTATCTGGAGAGTGTACTCTCAAGTGCACGTACCGGTGCGCTTTATATTTTGTGTCCTAAAAATCCACGCGTTACAAGCTTATTTTGCAAGGTACGTTTAATAATTTTAGTGAAATCACGGTCATGGTATTAAGAATTTTTTCATTTTTATGCAAAGGCTTGTCGCTCTTGAAAATAATTCACCGAACATTTTTTATTTGTGGGTGAAAAAACAACAACAAAGCAAACAACATTAGGCCCATAAGCATTTGCTGTTTTTCAAGTTTATTTGAATCAAAACACTGCTTAAAAACAAATTGTACTTTTGTAAGGTACGCACCTTTTGCCGTTCAGTTGCAAAGTTACACGGAGTTCTATTATAAAACGTCGATTTTAGTCCAAATGTAAAAAGAAGTAGACTCCTGAGAACGTTTTTAAGTTCCATTCAAGCTAAAAATACAAAATTTGTGGCGCTTGTCTTCTTTCACTGGTGCAGTGGCACGACTTGGTCAATCCTTATATGGATGTTGTTTACAACTTTCACGATCCAAAGGTCAAGGAAAACCATTAAAATGCACGCACGTACAACTTCACTGATGCATCATGCACCAATCATTTGTCAGAACAGCCTTCAAGGCATCAAAATGGTGTCAGCACGAAATGAAACATTTCGCTGCCTCTTCTGCCCTTTTTGATGCGTTCTTGATGCCTTTCTGCTGCGCTGTTGATGCCTTTTTGATCATTTATTTCTGGGCAGCAGAGTGCAGCAAGTCGGCCAATACTTTTTTCGAAAATATTTTGTTCAGCCTCAGAAAAATTGATATTACAAGAAGGCAATTCAAACAAATGTAGTTTTGTTTAAACACAAGCAAATAATTTGAGATGAACTGTCAGAATTCCAAAAAATTTGGATTCTAGATTATAATTAAAGTCTCCAAAAGCAGAGTTCAAAATGCCCGGTGGGATCCAAAATGGTAAAAAAAAAAGCAGAAATCGCAGCAGTCAAAAATTGTTCAGCCTCAGCTGAAATTCAGTTTCTTGCAAACAAAGTCACCACATGTTTTGAAACTCTGGGAAGAGGAAATAAATGAGATGAACTGACAGGTATGAAATTGTTGTTTAATGTTCTCCCATAATTCACAATTAAGCTGAAATGCAGCCTTGCATCCTCGATAAATGTGACGCTTCAAAAAAGCAGATTTTAATAATGAAAACGGGCTATTTTCCAAAGTGTATTTATTATGCACTCATTACTTTACTGGATTGTAGAATACGTTGAAACACATAACTCCCGTAAGTTTCAAAACGATATCTTAACAATTACTCGAGTTAAGCCAATTTTAGTGCGTGCAAACGAGGTATTTCGTGATTGAGCATCAGTATCGTGCGCAAGGCCAAAAGCAAGAGCAGTGCGATTAGCACGCCTGGACAACCCCAGGAGAGTAATATACAGCCCCCCTGCCAATTACAAAAATGAGGCCCTGAATAACATAGTTTCAATGTTAACATGCAGTTTGATAACACTGTTTATAGCTACATGTACTGAGCTACTCTGCAGAGTAAAATAAACTGACACAGGTGCAATCCTAAATGTTGACAGCTTAGTTGCTCTTAATGTGCACTGCAAAAGTCACACAATTTTAACCCTTCGCACTTGCCAACAATTTTTGATCGTATATTATCCTTGATCGTATATTATCCTTTGAAATGAGAACAGGAGGAAATACTTTGAGCTTAAATACATTAACATACATCATGTTTAAAGTTTTTTTTGTCAAACTCTTTTAAACTATTTTTTCTTTTCAGAAAGAAGAAAAAATTATCTTTGCTAACATTTTGCTGTGTAGCGGTCACACAGACTGCTTTAATACAAGATTTTTCTACTTATTTATATGTAGTACTGTGAGTACCTCTTCAATTCTTGCCCTCCTAGATTTCCTTGATGTTTGATAACTGCCAGAATGTCCATGGGGAACATAATCTTTATCCCTCTCATTTTCATTTTTTGTTTCCTGTCAGTGACATTAGGGTAAACAGTTTAAACTTACATGAACTACAAATTTTAAGCATATCAAAGTTCTGCACGACTGAAAAAATAAACAAATACATTTGATACTATCCAGGTAGGGCAGAAGTAGAATCCATATCAAGCACTTTCAGTAACATCAGTCACGCACAGTCACCAGATTTTAAAAGAAAAAAATGGGAATTTATAGTATGAAGATGAGGAAAAGCTGGAAAGGCAGGGCTTTTTAAAGCAAGACCTGTGTTAAAGTATATCTAATATGGATTTTTAAGATATTTACAACTATGAACATGCTTGACAGGGACACTAGAGCTTAGAAATAGCACATTTGTGACTGTCCATGCGAAAACCTGTATAAACGCAGTGTGAACACGAATGTGTTCATTTCGAACAAGGTGCGTTCGCCAGCAAACACAGGTGAATGCACCAAGGTGTGAACACGAACGCAGGTGAATGCACCCTCGAACGCAGCTGCGTTTTTTCCAAACGCACCTTCTTTTTTTCGAACGCAGTTCGTTCGTTACAAACACAGGCTCAAACCCATCGTTTTTTTATGAATGTTGCCATGATCATGACGTCGGCAAGAACAGTTCTCCATGATTTATCGTCATTACGGGATCAGGAAGTCGGGCCAAATACTGTAGTTTCATTGCAGACCTCGAAGCTGTGACAAACGTCCATGACATCGCTTGATAAACTTTCAGCCGCCAGCTCCGAAACCAACTTTCGATTTTATAACTCGACGGTGTTTACAAATCCGCGAATAACATTTGATTTGGTGTTGAACAACGTGACTTGTGATGAGACTTAGCCTTGCTTTCAAAAAAGTTTCCCCGATAGCTAATTTAAATTTTGATGTAAAAGGTTAAAAGGTTGTTATTCTTCTGTGAACAACACTCAACCGCAAAATTGACTGCTGTTAATGTTCATGAATTCGACAGATTCTTAAGATTTTACATTCACTAGCCTCAGGTATTTGTGGTTGTATTATAAACATTTGATTTTGAGTTTTTAGCTGAAATGTAAGTTGCTGTACATGACAGACAATCTCTTGGCGCGGACAAACTTGAAACCACAAAGGTCAAGCTGTCTCATGTTCTCTGTTGCCCAATCACAATGTTTGATTCCCACGTGTGAAACATACATCATTTTACATGTCTCAAAAAACAAGATCCCGTGATTAACATAAAGGTGATTTTTGCACATTCCTCTGCTGTTTTTCATCTAGATGTTTCATTTAGCGGTTGTTTATTGCAATAATACAAACTGTAAAATGCAATGCAGTGTTCATCATGATCATGTACGATAGCATATAAGAAGATCTGAAAGTCGGATTTTTCAGAAACTATCAAATGAAATTATTGATGCGAGTGTGAGCTGATGCAAAGTTCAACAACTTTACGATGGGAACATTTTCATGATACAGCCATGAATATTGTAGCCACTTTCAAATTATCTTGTTCGGTGACCAAACCTTCTTTTAAAATCAGAATGAAGTTCAGTGTTTGCTTCAGGCGAACACTCCGTTCATTTCAAACACTCTGCTGCATTTGTTTCGAAGACACTGCGTTCGTTTCGTACACACTGCTGCGTTCACAACAAACACACTACAATGGCACTACTGCGTTCGCAACGAATGCACTACTGTGTTCGAAATGAACGCACTGCGTTCGCCAGCAAACGCAGGCGAACGCACCAAGGTGTGAACACGAACGCAGGCAAATGCAGGGTTCGTTCTTTTTGAATGAACCTGTGTTTTTTCTTTTGTTTTTAATTGCTCGAACGTGAACGCGTTCGCCCTGCGTTTATACAGGTTTTCACGTGGACAGTCACATTTTCTTTTTTTTGTCAGTTAGGCCACACCAAATTAAAGTTTCGAGGCACGGATCCGACCGACCCTATATTTTACAAAACCAAAAAAAAAAAAACGGGCTTGTTTTTAATGTGTTTGTTTTCACCTTTAGTATTTTTTGTTGTGGAAAATGCCAGAAATTTCAAGTTCTCAACAAATTCTTGTTCAATTCTGCAAGCATATCCCTGGCCCTGGGTTTCTGAGGATGTTCTGCATGCAGTCTCGCAAATGACCACAAATATGACCTTTTTCAAATTCAAGTTCACAAAAACACGGGAGATCGAAAGTATGTGTTTATTTCGCCAGCCTTACATTTTGGACATACATGTACACAGAAACTACACAAAGAACAGGAATTATTAGTGAACCCAGTAGTGAAGCATTGTTTTTGTGTTTGGTGACATTCCAATTTTATCCCCGTTCTGACAGTTACAGGTATACAAACGTTTAGGAAAGAAAAACAAATTTAGTTCATTTGCAAAGGAAGATATTTTACCTACATGATACAACATATGAGAATTAAAATTGCAACAGTCTGACATGTTGATTGCAAAAGGTAACGTAACCGCAACATTCGGATGGCGCCTTCGTGTCTGTCATGTGTTTGTTCTTTTATTAAAGTCAAGTCATAAACACTGTTTCACTTTCCTCACCTTGTGCAAGTCAATGAAGATTTTTTTTTGATGCTTTCTTCTCGGTGAGTCTTTTTTAATACATAGAACACTTCACATTTTATAATAACTTGTGGGAACGGCAAACAATGCCACTATTTCATTTAACACAGCGCATACAGACAAGAACGTGATGTGACGGACCGACCAGTTTGATAAAACAATTATTTCATTGCATTTGCTCACTTCATTCAGCAAACGCTTCCATACAAAATATTTTCAGAACTTGAACAGAGATTTCTTGCTTTATTTACAGATTTTTCGGTATTCAAGCATTATTTTAACTTCCGGGATAACTACACAAACTGGTTTCTCTGCGATGCGGCCTAATTCTATAGTTATATTATATAAAAATACTTTTTTTTCCCACTTTTTTTCCCAACCGACCGACCCCAAAAAATTTTCGAAAAAACCTGTGCCCTGAAACTTTAATTTGGTGTGGCCTTATATCAGTTTGAGCAATCAATGAACAATCAAAAAATTAACAGTAAATTGAAAATAATACATTATTTTGCTAATAGTTATGCAAAACAAAGCAGTGACCTTCACCCCCTCCCTACAAAAGTGCACACCATGCTACCACTGTGCAGAGACAATCAAACAGTAGCACAGACTGTTCAACCTCCAGAGGGCTTTAAATCGGGATAAAATTTTCTGAGAGATACTGTCTTAAGCGCCGAAGGCACCTTTTGCTAGGGGGGTCTGGGGGCATGCCCACCCCCCAGGAAATTTTTAAATCTAGAGGCTCTGAAATGCCATTTCTGGTGTTCCAACACAACAATTTCTGTCAAAAATCTTCGGTAATTTGATCGCAACTTCTGATATTTCTTGCAGTTTCTTCAGTTTTTCGGGACATCAGAGTTAAGTATTCTGCATTTCATTTTCTTTTATGAGAATTTGATGAAAATATCACAACACGAGTCGAAATTGGGATTTTTCCTATCCCAATCGCATATTGGTCGGGATTTGGGATTTTCAAGCAAAATTGGGATAATCCCGATGAAATCGGGATGGTTGGACAGTCTGGTAGCAATCACACTCACATTTCCTGTTGTAACACCTAGAGCTGCTTTTAATTTACAATGAACAATTAACAATAATTATTCCCTGAAGTGGCGGTGAAGAGTGAGCAATTGTTCACCAAAGTGGAGGTGAATAGAACAGGATATTCACCGAGCCACGAATGCGGTGAGGTGAATATACTGGGCTTTTAAACTGAGGTGAATAATGACATTAGCATATACAGTACCAACCAGTGAATCAGTGAAGTAAAAAATGACAATCTTTGTATTTTTATGCCGTATTTTGAAATTTGTAAACAAACTCGGAAGTTGACAATTGTTTTGTGTTAGTGTTACAATTTCTGCTTCTCTTGTGAAATTGAGATGTAGAATAATGTTCAAAAATAAAACCTTACCTTGGAAAACACCCAAACCAAATTTAGTCGCTTTCTTTATATTGATTGGGATGGATTTCTCACATATTTCTGAAATTTGAGCTTCGTTCAAACTTTCTGGAAACTGGGACGCCATGTTGTCAATTTCATGTGCAGTCATGCGAGCCAGGAATATCCTAGGATATTCCTAGATAGCACTATTCATTAGTTTGGTATATGCTAATGAAATATATTCTACCAAGCCATGAAGCGGTGAGGTGGATATTTTTCACTAGGCACTGACACTGCGGGGAATGATTATCACTTTCAAAAATAATTTATTTCCATCTGATTAAGTTAAAAAAAGCACAGACAAAAACGTCCGACATCAAAAAATGTCCTCATAATGCTAAAAAGTGAATATGGATGAATATTTACTTTTTACCAATTAGTGCATGCAAAAAGTGATATTCACTTGTTGGGTTTATATATATACAAACTACAAAGAGTAGAAAAATTGGAATCTGGCAACTAACTTTTATCAACACTTGTATTTGCAACAATGCCACAATAGAAACAATTTATAATAAAAAGTTCTTGAAAGTTCAATAAACTTGCTATCTCTTAGTATTATGACACTGACATGTTCAACTCTCTGTAGGAAACGTGCAGATTAAGAACAGTGGACAGAAATCACCTTATTGTGAAATTGTGAATTAAAGTTATTTAGTTTCCCCAAAAGAATTTTTTTTTTCTGAAAGAAAAAGCAATGAAAAACAACAGGATTGTTGAGTTGCAAACCATCATGTAAATAACTTCACTTTAGCATTTCTGTACAAACATAATAACAATAATAATAATAATAGTAATAATAATAACAATAACAACTGAAACCTGCTGTTCAAGAACATAAAATCTTGGTTTTAAACTTTGTCAATAATTATGTCCTAGAGTTTTTGAATTTTATTGGCTTTGTCCTGGTTCTCCACAACACAGAGCTTCTTCATCAGCATCATGGAAGCAAGGTAACAAACTATTAACAAAAACCAATTTCTGCTGAATGATTTACAGTCTGTCGTAGTAAAAGGAAATGCACTGACAGAATCCAGTCTTTGTTGTTTAGTACTTGTTACTCGGGCCGGAAGGCACTGAGTTGAGGTTTCGGCTCCGTTCTTTTTGTTTTTTATATTTTTATTTTTCGTGTGACATTTAATATGCACGATCAGTTTGAGCCTGCGTTATTTGTGGTGTCTCAATGGCAGAGTGGTTAGCACATCGGACTATGAATCTGTTGGTCTGGGTTCGATTCCCGGTGGACGCGTATCAAACTTTTTTTCTTTTTTTCTTTTATTTCTTCTTGAAGTAAATAAACTTTTTTCTTTTTTTTCTTAATTTCAAAGTTGAATGACATATCAAAATAAATAAGAAAAGTTATAGCATGCCATATAAACATGATATACCAGCATCCTTTGCACTTCATGTAAGCTACATGTAGTTTATGTGATGTACGAATTGTAGTGACCAAGGGAGATCAAAGTGTATGCTGTTTCAGTCCATCAAAAAATATTTACCAAGCATAGGGCAAGGTCCGGGCCGAGTTAGGCTTTTTTTAAGCCTCTTGTTTGGTTAAATTTCTATTTCTATGAACCTACAGAAACTTCAGCACTTCTGCAGAAACTTCGCTGCTCATGAAAAAAATTCCAACATTTTGATTGAAAGGAACTTTCCCTGAAGTTGGATTGAAATTTAATTCAAACCTGCAAATGAACTTCCAATAG
The DNA here is from genome assembly GCA_025403525.1 of Umimayanthus kanabou. Lineage (NCBI taxonomy): Eukaryota > Metazoa > Cnidaria > Anthozoa > Zoantharia > Parazoanthidae > Umimayanthus > Umimayanthus kanabou. The sequence continues at coordinate 9,101 of JAOBYH010136653.1, forward strand.
AAACCAAGACCTGAAAAACACTATAATTGCACTGAGAATGCCTTGTTTACACTATACCGGATAGGATTTCATGCGGACACAAAATTAAGTATAGAATAATAACTTTACTTACTTGTACTGGTTCACCAGTAAAAGCACCAGCTTGGAACACATCATAAGGGTAGAGGAGTTTCTCATAATGTATACGAATCATAGTTGGCCCAGACTTACCAGGCAAAAAACCCATCTGCAAGAGTTAAATAAAATCAAATTACCTGCTTAGAATACTATTTACAGAAATTACATGTACTATGACTGTGCATAGACATCAGCATTAATTTACACAAGTACACCTGTAGAAGAGACCAAACTTGTCAGAAGCTTCTGTTTGTGTTAAGATATTGAAACAAAGTTTAATTTGTTACTGATAAAATTAATGCTGAAATCTTCACTTTTCAAAAGAATACAAAGCCTGGGCTTTGACAAAACACCTCTGCAGTAAAGAGCAGAGAAACTAACTAAATGTGTTCTCACTAGTTGGGGTACAAGAGAGGGGAGCAGTGCACCCTTTTGTTTTCTTCAACATCTATCTGATATTTTCAGTGCCCATCTCCTTCTTTATTTAAAATGTTTAAAATTCACCATTCATTTCCACTTGTTTTCAGACACAAATACAAGCACAAACATTAGATTAAGGAACTTTTCTTGCCAAAACAGAATTACCAAGCTATTACTAGCTCTTTTACATAATTATTACAAATAAGTAACATAGCAAACTTCAAAACAAATTTAATTTAATTTCCTCAAAAAGTTTGTGAGCTTTTAGTATTTTTCAAAAATGCCATTTTTTTTATTGTATCCAAAATCTGTAATGGACAGCTATTTACAATAAAGCTACTAGTCTAAAATGTGAATGGCATCGCAGCATTTATTTGAGACAATACTAAATGTGAAAAGCCATACACAATAATATAAAAAGAAAAAAACCCACTTCTTTTATAAATTTCACATAAAAATAAACAGTTTTTACAATCACATTTTCTTGAATGTCACTTTGTAACAACACTGCGACATGAATTAACTAGTTTCAAACAAATCACCGACATGGTATTAATATACAGCTACACCCCGATAACTCAAATCCTTGGTAACTCTAATTCCCCACAAACTAGATCTAAAAGTGATTTCCCTTGGATTTGCTTCATATATTAACTGTAAATTTAACTCGAACCCTCGATAACTTGAAATCCCACTAACTCAAAATGATTTTTACTTCCCCTCAGGTACTTTTCTTTGCAATTTTACCCTCAACAACTCAAAGTCAATGTTCAATAATCAGTTTATTGACTTCAAATTCGGCATTGTGAAGCTGTCCAAGATTATTGACAACAACAGAATGGCTGCTAAATTTCAAGAAATCACAACAGATTTTCAATCATAATTGTAAACATGTGAGACATGAATGACTGATATCACTGATGGACGTGGACTGAAGTGATGTCTAAAGCTAGACAAACTTTTTGTTTTGATTTATTTCTCCTTGCCTCATAAAATTGGGAGATGCTCGACTTTGTATTTTTTGTGTTGTCATGCAAACAAGAGGCTATGCTATAGCCCAACTCGGGCCTTGCCGCATATACTTAAAAGTCCCAAAACAAACAACTTTATTTTTGAGTTGATAATCTCATAGACAGCTATAATGGTACCCCACAGGGAACCTGCAAGTATTGGAATTTCTGTGATTTCATGTGAGCTTTCATGTGATTCTACTGTGGAACCTTACATCATCAAAATTTTCACTGGGGGGGGGGGGGGGGGGGGGGGGGGGGGGGGGGGGGGGGGGGGGGGGGGGGG
>JAOBYH010136764.1:0-10932 GCA_025403525.1 Umimayanthus kanabou
ACCAAATTTCATTTCAATACTATGAATAGTTTTATAGTTATTGGCCTCGGGCACTTTCTGCCCCCCCCCCCCGGGCCCAGGTACCCAAAAAACGCCCGGGCCGGATAGGGTTAAAATTAGCTTTGGTCAGACCACGCTTAAATTCAAGTCCAAGACATTCCATATATCTGCGGCAAAGTTTAGAGTAGTCCAGTTTCCCCATCTTCTAGATGCAAACCAATTACGGATATTTTGCTTTGATCTATATGATGGCCGTGAAAACTGCTATTGAACGAGCAGTAGAACGGATGCATAAAAAGGTTATTAATTGACTTGAAAGTAAAGATAGCGCGGTGCTCAGCCCTTTGCCGTTTCAAAGGTTTCCAATGGAGCATTGCAAGTGCTTCGCTTGCAGAAGCATGAAGGGGAAAATCTATCGTTTATAATATACTCACTGTGTACGTTGAGTCGTACGTCAAACGAGTCGTTCCCAACTGCATTAGAGGCGACGCATGCGTAAACACCATCATCTTTCTCAGTGACGTTGGTTAGCACCAGTGACGGTCCGCTGACCTTTCTCGACAAACTGTTTGGTGTCTCTCGTCTGACCCATTTGTAGTCCGAGTAGGGAAACCCGTTGGCAAGACAACGAATAGAAAATGTCGACCCGTCTAGTTTTGTAACTATAAGTGGCAGTCCGAATATCTTTGGAGAGGCTACGATAAATAGTTGTAATAAGTTCCAATCCAACGTTCGTTGTAATAAATAAGGAATATAGACAAAACTAGAATTACAAAACCAAAAGGAAACTAGAAATTTCTAGGAGAGGATATCTAAGAAGTGTTCTATCCCCACAGACAAAACTAGGAGCACTGGTTATGATTTGTATATGGCACTAGTTACACGTGACACAAAGCGCTTTATATTTTTTTTATTTTATGAAGGGAAACACTCCTTGATGAAAAGTTTTACATTCATGTTAGTCTCCTATTCCCAGTTGTCGCTGATTACAATGACTGTAGACTCGTTTTTACAGGGACAGCCTCAACTTGGTGTTGAATCTACATAAATACCGGCGAGTTCTGAATCGCAAACAATACACAGAATTGTAAATATTTTATATCAACATTGGATTTTATGAATATTTAGCATCAAGTTGAGGCTATCCCTGTGAAAACGAGTCTATAGTCATTGCAATCAGCGGCAACTGGGAATAGAAAACTGGTCTATTGGATATTTTGTTATTTGCGATCATCTGTGATTGCCTAAGCTGATTATAAAGAGCTGCGAAGGATTAATCCTTGCCGATGAGGAAAATCTGTTAATCGTTACAATTGAATTGAACCCTACGACTTCTAACAGTTCTGCCACGAACAGTTGTAGAGGGTCAATGTTGGCTGTGTTCTTTATTTTTAGAAGATTGTTTGAATATTTCAAAAAAGTACCTGATTGCATATTGTTGAAACATGTTATCCTTGCTCTAGATTTATATATAAATACAAATGGTTCATTTAGGGCATTCTAGAGCAAAAGGTTCAGGAGTTTGCCAATCTCAGGCTAACAACGCTTTGCTGCTAATAATCTCTGGATTGCCACTGCTTTTCTGTCTTAAAACTTACTTTTATCATTGTTTATTTAATTTATGATTTAACAAATAAGGGTAATTGAACAGAGGGGAGTGCAATTTGCTCTGAAATTTAATATACGCTCGATTTCAAAATCGAAGGAGCACTCACAGCAATCACAGGTATGATTTCAGACCAAAATTGCAAGACGCAAAGTTCAATTCCATTCAATTTTGCCATTTTGAATTCTTTTAGCTAATGTTGAAATCGATTGGATGTTTAAACTTTTTCTGCTTTGTGATTGGTTGTTCAAAAGAATGCGAAATACAGATTCAAACTGTGCGATTCAAGCTATAATCACAGCTGTTAAGGACCAATCAGAAGCAGGAATCACCAGTGATTTCAAAATAGATACAATTAATTAATTAGGCTTACGTAGTTGTAGAGAGCTGATCCTTTCTCACCAAGTCACATAATCAACAAGTAACTGTTCTCACCTGGTTGGGGAGGACACCCGTATAATTCCATTCTCAAAGAGATCTGACCGTTCCATGATCTCGGACAAACTCTGATGAACTGCCCTCGAATTGGTGGAGAAAGAGAATTCTCGACTATTGAGTTAAAATCCCAATTAGCTGTAAGAACCTGGAGTAAAGTCAGTAATAAGAGTTATTACTGTTTTGATTATGAAGTTGTACGCTATTGACCCGGTTTGACTAAAAACTTTCAAGTTTGTTTAAGTACAAATTCAACTTTTAAATAAGCGGCAGATCGCTTACATTTGTATCATTTCAGAATTTTTGTCGACAAAAAGCGTTCGACTTGCGCAAAATTACTCAATTTTTGTTTGTTGTGTTTTTGGATAACTTCTCAATTTGTTTACAATCTGCCATCGAAAAGGTAGAATCGACGGCATAGGCGTTCGCAAAAAAATCTTGTAAAATAAACCTTGGCGCGGTGGTATCAATTGTCAATTGATAGAACGTTACTTTTATGATGCTATCACTTTCTTAACTTTTGTGATGCTGCTGTTATTCAAGCGCTTTAGTTGCACACATATTCAATAGAACAATTTTGAGAGTATGCATGGAAACGGTCTTTGTAGAGTAAAATGTCAGGGTGTTCCTTTCCTTTTCCCCTTTCCTACCCTTCCCCTCCTCTCTTTCTTCTCCTTCTCTTTTACCCTCCCATGACGTCCTGGGTTTTCGACAATGGATGTTTTAGCAAATACCACATTCTAAATTTTGAAACCATTTCACAACCTAAGACTAATTGCTTGGACTTTTGCAACAACTTAGCCTTATCTAAAGTACAGTAAAAACCCACGAGTAAGAACCTAAGATTTAAGAACGTGTTAGGCTAAAATTTGCAATTTAGACCGTCTCTATATAAGAACCTCTTTAGCCTAAAAATTGGAGAAAGGTTCTTATTTTCAAAAAGCATGCACAATCATGTATATAAAGAAAGCACAATCATATATGTAGAGTTGTTTTGACTCAAGAAATTAAATTCATGTGAGAATAGACCTCTATTATGGTCATATCAAAATATAAGCAATCATTAGGTATGCAAATTTAAGGATGCTGATCACTAAAATCTTCTTAGTACGACATAGTTTTTTGCTAGAAATTAAGAACCTATTAAGAACCTAGATAGCTTAAATTTATGTTAACCACCATTTATGTAAGAACCTGTTTATGCTAACCCTGGAAAATGTAGATTCTTACTCGTGGGTTTTTACTGTATATGTTCTAATATCTTGCGCTGCTGTTGCTACTGCTGCTATGCTTGTTGTGTTAGTGATAGTACGATATATCTTTACCTTGTTGTTCCCATATTGCTGAAAGTCCGTTCCGTTCTCGGAGAATTCAAGGATGTACTGTATAACCCACACATACTCACTATCAATTTCGGAACGTCTACCTTGGGTTGCTATTTTGGTTACCATGACGACCGTACCAAGATCAACCTGTAGCCACTCTCCAATGACGTTCCGCCTGGAAGACCAAGATACATCGTAACCATCACGATGTATCATGTACAGCCGTCCATACTGTGGGCCGTGTCCCGAGTCCAACATGGAAGATGCAGTTAAAGCGAAATCTGGGATCCTACCATCTGTCATCCCAAGAGGTTGTGAGCATCCTAAACATAAACGGCAGCTGTTACAGTTTACACAGGCTGCTATGTTAAGCATGGTTGTTAAAACTCTCTCGCTTGAGTAACAGGCAGTGAAGGTATTTTTGGCGCTTGATCATGAAGTGTAGTTTGTCACGGCTCACGGAACTAAGTAATGTGTTACACACTTCTTTTTTTTTCATATATAAGGACTTTTTTTTACTGGAAAGTGAAGCTCAAAAAAGCTTAAAATTTAAGAAAATGCTAGGAACAAACCGGAGGCTGAGGAAACGCGAAGAACAAAATCATGGAAATAGTTTGTTTTTCGGCTAATGTTCGTCTTAATGTAAAGTGATTGTAATTTCTATTTTATTTATTTTGACTTGTAAATGTTGTTATATTTTAAAGTGCATTTGGGTCTGGACTCGTCAGCACTGCGACTTTGTTCGCCAGTCTCTCATACAGTTTAGCATTATTTTTGTAACTTTGTTTTGGTTTTGCTTGTTTGTGTTTATACCCTTTTGTTACTTGGATGGAAGCTTCGAATTTAATTAAAACTAATATCCTACTTTTTAGTGCTTTTATAATATAACTAGAAACGTACCTCCACACATGATAACTTCGCCTGTAAAGTTATCGAAATTAACATGCTTGATGCTGGAGAAGTCTATCAAACGTAGACGAGCTGTCTGACCGAGAAATTGTTGTACGTTCCATCGCGCTTTCTCCATTGTCTCCTTGTCCTTCCCGGAACTCGTACGGTAAACATGGCCGCCAACTAACAACTGGACAGCTTCGGATGAACTGGCGGATCCTCCACCAATCAGAAAGTGGACTTTAGCAGCTGTGAATATTTGGAACTGATTATCAGTTGATTAGCTTTCAAAACTCGTGAGTTGTATTAGTCTGTCATTTACTATATAAGGATTTTGAAGTAAAGCACATATCAGTTATTAAGTTTCTCTTGTGATGATTTATGAGCGATGATGAACTCCACAGTTGCACCAACATCCGTTTTGAAATAGCATGAACATTAGTTTTTCACAAACACGTTTGTAACCGTTGTTGTTACATTCGGACTGCAAACCCACTAACCTTATCGAGATTTAAACATTTTGGAAACTTTCTTTTGCTATACCATCCGTGGAAATGCGACAATAAGTTGTTTTTTCTAGCCTTTTAACACTGTATTGGAAAATTGCAACGAACCCAACGTTTTGAAACAATTAGGGAAGTAGTCTGGCCACCACTACTTGTGCTGAAAAGGTTACCCTTGCGAATAACAGCTCCCACTACAAGTGTCTATCTACAAAAGTGAAGGGCAGTGATGCCGGTATTGTTAGGTACGAAACCACGTCCGTGTTGATATCAGCACTTGTGCTGAATATGTTGCATTAGCTCTTAATATCGGCACTTTATATTATAATTAGAAAAATGAAGAAAGTTGAACGTTGAACGTTTGAAGTTAAATACTTAAGGTAAAATAGCTTTGAAGTTGGTTTTCGAAGTTACGGTGTTTCTAACTTTATCACAAATTCAATGCTGTCACATAATTCTTACTAAAACTGTGAAGATCTTTTCTCATATATGTTCCTTGCCGCAGCCTATGTAAATGTTTTTCATGTACCTTCATTTACACTTTTAACATAATCACGGGTTTGCTAGAAACTAATAACTGACCTGCCAACTATGGATGGCTTCATAGCTCAGTGGTTAGAGTATCTGCCCCAGCATCGCTGAGGTTATGGGTTACAATCTCGTTGAGGCCTATTTTTTTTTCAGGCCAATATTTGCAACTACTTAATTTACAACTAAACTGCGAAGATCATTGTCAACTCCATAGTTCTAAATATAAACGTAATGTTTACGAACAACACAAAATTTTAAAGAGTTGAACCTGTTATTATGAATTCCGGCGATACTAAGGTTCCCTGTTCCCTATCTCCTGATGTTATCCAGTAATTCCTTTCTCCATATTTGGGCTGATTATCAAAGGCTCTTCCGGTTCGCCCCCAATCTTTCAAAGAAGCTGCTCCATCTTCGAAATTAAACACCACTTCGCTACAATCTGAAACATAACAAGAGCACTTTTCCGATTCGTTCTTTTATTAGCATTTTCACATCTGTGCATGTGTTCAACGTGTATTAAGCTTGGTTCACACTAGCGACGGAAGCAGAGACGGAGGCGGTGACGGAAGCTACCAGAGTTACGTCCAAGTGAGAACCGACACGGGTACGACGGAACATCATATCTCTGTGTATAGAATCTTGACAACATTCAAAATGACGGATGAAAATGATTTTTTGCTTTTGTTGGTTTTTATATTGCTTCGCCTTTGCAGAAGAAGGCGTAAGCTTACTGATTTGAGAAGGAGATCCATTTGGGTCAAAGAGTTATTTTCGAATAGAAAAGCTTTGGGTGAATATTGGAACCTTGTTTTGGACATGAAAGCAACAGATCGGGAGCTTGCTTTCGTCCTTGAAATAGGTACATGCTTTATCATATAGAACGGGGAATTATCTAACAGCTCAGTTCCAATGCCGACATATTTGCAGGAATTTCTGCTGAGGGACTGGAAAAGAGCATTTTCATTGGCTCATCGTTCGGTTTCCGCTTGCGCTTCCATCTTAACTGGTTCACAGTTCGAAGTTTGCGACGTAAGCTCGACAGAAGCAGAAGAGGCGACGGAAGAAAAAGGAACGATCCGTTCCATCCGTCTCCGCTTCCGTCGAGCATCCGCTTGTGCTTCCGTCTCCATTTTCATTGTTCACACTAGAACGTAAGGATTCTTCCGTCTCCGCTCCTGCTTCCGTCGCTAGTGTGAACCAAGCTTTAAAGAAACATCACGTAAAATTGTCAAGGTCAACAAACAAAAGAGGTAAAGAACAACAACTTATAAAAAGAAACTGGCCCGGTTTCATAACCAGTTCGCTCTATTAACTATATCATTTAGTTTTGCCAGAATACAACAGCATAAAGAACAAACAAAAATAGCAAATTAAAACAGGATTAAGACAGAAAGGAGAACGCAACACACTGGCAGGGAATGAACTGAACTACATATTTTGCAAATCAGAGCGCACCAATCTAAGTTTGTCAAGAATGGCTAAACAAGGATAGGATAAGAGACTTGTAAAAAATTATCGCGGAGACAAAAGTTAAGAACGAGGAAGATTCTCCACTGGCATCAACTTTAGTTGTTACCTGCAAAGACAATGAACTTTATCCCGAGTGAGTTTAAAAGCTTTTTCTCCGTCGTGGAAGAAAGCCAAAAAATGCCATGAAAACAAATTTCTTGGTGTTAATAGTGAAGTCATAGCTGCTTCATTTAAGTGACGATCTAGAAAGGCTACAAAAACGCGCTTTACGCATTGTTTTTACTGGGGAACTATTTGTGGATGCCCTAGAATCGTCCGGTTTAGCAACGATACACGGCCGACGCCAGACATTGACAGAGCGGCATTTTTGTGATACTATTTCCAACAAAGACCATACGCTGCACAGTCTCCTTCCCAAGGTGAATTGTTCGCGACCCCTAAGGTCAAACCGCCATTTTAATGTGCCCCTCTGCAAAACAAACCATTTTAAAAATAATTTTATAATTTTCAACTTGTCTAAATGTTTCCAAAATAATTAGTTTTAATATTGTAACTAGATTTTTTATTAACATTATTGTATTTTATAGAAATTATATTTGTAAAATGTATTGTAATTCAGCCTATAACTGCGGATTTTAGATTTTTAATAAACCATTTTACTTTACGTTACACATTATTTTTTCCTCATTCATAAAGTTTTATATACTGTCTTAAGCTGTAAGTGTGGTAACGAAAATGTAACTAGGAGGTGGTTAAACTATCATCCTGATGGTACCTTCTGTTTTCCTATTCGCTACCATGTATACAGCAAAGAAACCCTTCAGTTGAAAACTTCTATCGGCGTGGAAGTGGATGAACATTGACTGTCCTTTGGAGACAAGCCGATACCCATACTTGTGACCGCAGAGCTTTTTAAGCAAGGGACTTGTTGACGAGTTTCCATTACGGATCTCCACGTAATCGTTAATACATCCCGACCCTTCCATTTCAAATATGTGAAACTGAAGTATGATGAATCCAAAGCCAGGTGGGGCGTTAATTTGCCACGAGCAGTTAGATTTAGGAGCATAGTTCTCTGGGTAGTTAGGACTTAATATAACACCCATAGGTCCGGTCAGTAGTCTTGTATCTTTACAACCTGAGTTTTCAAAAGAAAAAAGAATGAGATAACTTTTGTTGTCTAATGGATCTGTCTGATGGTGGAGAGAATGGGATGGAACACAGTTTCACGGGAGGTTGGGAGTACTTCATATTAAAGAGTTTTAGATCCACGTTTGGCTTGTTAACCATAAACCTCAAACCACAGTTTAGAAGTTTCCAATTTTTTAGCGTTTTAGATCGAGGTCGAACTCTACATCATCTGCTTTTTAACTCTATGGTATTTTTGGTTACACTAAAAGCAGAACTGAGTCGTTCCGCTATTTTGTCCCAGTCGGCGGTTTTCTTTGATTTGTGACAACTCACTTCTAGGGCCAGAGCCAAATCTTGTTCCACTAGCGGCCAGCGAAAGGGAGGTATGCTTGATAATACGGACAAAAAAAAGTTCCAATTTTTTTGGCTTGCTAGGATTCAAGTCAACTAACGTAAACACAAACCAAAACCAAAACTTCATCCGCTCTCTGGACCACTGGCGAGGTTAACTCTTATCCCTAGCAAAATTTTTTTAGTTCAATTGATGTTCCATAAGGGCGCTGCCATCATGATTTTCAGATGAAAGAAAGTCCTTCATTTCAGACATAAAATATGGCTGGAACTTTGGTTTCCTTGCTTTCTAAAAAAATGACCTCAAACAAAAACAAAAGGCCTCATTTGACATAAATTTACCAAACAAACGTGAGAATATTCGAAAGAAAGCCAAAACGCACTGAGGGAGTTGACTTATGTGAAAGTTCGTGCTCTGCGGTTTGAACGTGCACGTGGATGGCAAACGACAAACGTGACCTCTGGAGCTCGGTCACATGACCCAGGTTTGCCGTTATACGTAATTGGAAACAACTGTGGATCCAAAACTCACTATTGCACATATAGATACGGTTAATTACGGTTCAAAAACAGAATGAGACAATTCTTGGGGTTCAATTGGTGTAAGAGATCGGGGAGGGGAGAGATGGATCATAGTTCCGCGGGTAGACAGGGCTTCAAATTAAATCCCGTAGGTCCGCTTAGTAGTTTTGTGCCTCTACATCCTAAAACAAAATGAGGCGATTCAAAGTTATTTTTATTGGGAAGGGGGTGGAGTTGTACAGAGTCGAGTGTGTAGCTATAGTTAGGACCGTAACAGAACTTCATAAGCAGTGTAGGTTAGTACAGTAGTCTTGTTCCAATACTTCAGTATAATTTTTAAGAATTGAATGAGAAAAATCTTGGGGTGGGAAAAATCTATCTGATGAGAGAGGAGAGTTACGACTTTCAGATGTAGCACCCGGAGGTTCTCTCAGTGGTCATGTGTCTCCACAACCTGAGTTTTTTACAAAAACAATAAAATATAACGTATTGAGTACCAATTTATCTGATGGGGAGGGGTGGAGATGTCTTTCTGTAGTAAGGTAGGGCTTGATATAACGCCAATATGCCATTCAGTAGTTTTGTGTCTCAAGCTCTACCACCTTATATTCTAAGAACATAGTAAAACAATTCTTGGAGTTGGACCAGCGTACCTGTTGCGGGAAAGAGGGAAGGGGGGGGGGGGGAATGGTTAAGTAAAAATATAACACTAGATCTTACAAGATTAGCAAAGCAATCTATACTTACGTTATACGGGCAGTTGCGACGAACTATTTATAGTTGATGTCAGTTGGAGCACCAAGAAACATGTCAGCATCCACCACGCAGCCATTCTTAAAAAGCAACAGTTAAGTTGGTAAAATTAACCTTTAGTGTTAAAGAAAAATTGTTTGAGCTTATGGCTGTCAAATTAGCACTTTTACTTGGCCAGCAATTATATAAGAAGAAAGTATTTATGGAATAACAAATATTTCAGAGTCAATTGCGCTGGAGGGAGGTGAGGGGTAGTGGTGGGAGGGAGTTGAGATGGTTGATTCTAATAATGCTTGCAGACAATAAAAGCAAACATTGGGAAACTTTCTAGGATTTTTTTCTAAAATTTATCAACGGAAGATTTAAAATTAAGTCATTATATAATTTAGTTACGTTTCTCTTTTCGTTGCCATAGCAACTATGTTTCGTCCAAGAATTTACTATTTTTTTAAAAAAATATAAGTACAAATTTATCATGTTTCTACGGCTAGTTTCGCAATCTTATTGGTGCCCTCGCAGTATTCTATATTCGATGCCGACAAAGAACGAATATACATCGATGCACTTTTAGGGTGACATTGATTTGAAGTTTGTAATACATCATCTGCATCTAGAGGCCTGTTCAGCATTATGCAGAGCCCTTTGTAGGGGACGAGGTGACAGTTCACAACATCGGCATTGGGCTACTCCTATCCAGAGAAGTGTGTGGTTCCTTTAAGTCCTCCGATAGAATGTCGACAGACTAGACCAACCTCTTAACGTCTCTGTCCAAGGCCGGTGTGGCGAAAGAAGGTTAACCAATTAGTTCAACCCTTGACCAGCCAGGCAGAATTTTTCCTAAATTCAATTAGAACATATGTTCATATGTATATTAGAACATATGTACATATGTCTTGTTAGCTAAAACTCACTGTCTTTAGTGTGAAATATTTTTAAGACCATTTTTTTATTATTCATTTCACCAACATTTACATTTTTTGTGTGATATTTACATTTTTTTTATATCTTTGTGGTGAGGAACCCCAAGAAACCGAGACGCTTATGAATTTGGGTCTCCTCTTTGTATCTTATTTACAGCTTGTTTTAATAATTAGTGGCAGGCTATGGCACTGGTGGCTGAATGGTTATGAAAGAAGTAAATAAAGAAAAAATAAAAATAAAGAAAAGAAATAGAAAAAGAAAAGGGAAAAAAATATTGTGAATGTCAATGAAATTGGAAAGGAAAGAAGAAGGGAATTCCATGTAAAAGGTCCTTTATAGACTATAGTATGTTGCTTGATATCAGTACGGCAAAAAGGTGTTCTGTATTCTTGTGCTTGTCTGGTATTGTATTTGAATGTGTATTTCATTTGTTTTTGAGTATAATTCGTGAAACGATGGAGGTAAAAGGGAGTTGTGATAGCAATACATAAAT
>JAOBYH010136875.1:0-10929 GCA_025403525.1 Umimayanthus kanabou
AAATTTCAGTTGCATCAACTCATGATAGAAGTGAGATCAAACTTTAGAATAAAGGTTTATATGAAAATAGCAAATAGCAAAAAATAGGAGGCGGCTACCAAAATGGAAGCGGGCGGGGACGAGAAACTACTAATTTTTTTTTACTTGGCCTAACTTCCAAGCTCGAATGCTGCCAACCTTTACGGGAAACGCTTTACATAATCATATGACTCTTAAATACAATTATCACAGGTCTTTTAGTTGTTTTGTTTTAGTTTGGTGCTTGCTCGTTCTATACAGAAAACTAATTCCTGAGGCTAAGTATATACGATTCTCAAAAATTACTAAGAACATATTACCATTAGCAATAACATAAGGGACGTTTGAAGCAAGCACAGACATATTTTCCTATTCTTTTCATAGCTCTTTTCATTTTTTTTGTAACAACATCCTGTTGCATACATCGCCAATCCCGATATCAAATATTTTTTTCATTGATATTATGGAATTAAAATTGTACAATTTCAAGCATGAAATGACAAAATCATAATTGGAGTGAACTCCACAGAAAGTAAACCTTTCAAATTCAAATTTTCTTCAAAACCCATTTATAGGTTGTAATTCCGCCGCTTAAGTTTAGATCCTTTGTAACTCTCAAACATTATATATTGCATTTTGTATAGACTGGATGGCTACCGAATTGATTCAAATTCATAGATACTGGGGTGCTAAAATATCTAATTGCGTTAATAGAATTAACCATACAGTGATACACCACAAGATTATAACATTTGCTGTTCTTTTGATAAATGAATCACCCTCAATCAACACACTTCTGTATTGTTTGGATATAAACAAATTCATTCGAATATCTGATCGAGGTCAAAATTTGGTATTGTCAATCGATTTGTTTGTTTGTTTGGGAAAACAGCTATAATGGTACTGATATCGCGATAGGAATTCCAACATTTTGTTTATGCTTACATTGCCGACTCTATACAGTCGCTTCCTTCTCAGGAGATCAACTGATCCAAGCAGCAGAAATACTAATTATAAAAACTCCTAATTGATCCTTGTCTGGCGGATATCGTATTCATGTTTTGTTGAAGTGTAGTAGTTTTGTTATGATATTTTCATTTCCTACCACAGGTGTTCTTTGAACTTCAAGGAATTTCAGTTGCCAGATAATATTATGACTAAATTTGTTGAAATAATGTTATAGTATCACCTTTAATCTTATGATCTTATTTTGACCATCTCACAAGATTGTAAACTCTTCGACACCGAGTGTATTACTGCCGACCTGAAAATAGTAGAATAGAAATCTAAAATAGAAATAAACAAACCTCTGATTCTATGAATTAAAATTTCAAAGGCAATAACAATCGGCTTTCCGACACGGCACGCACGAGAGGTTTGCATTCAGTCTAAAACATCTAAAGTACAAAACCCCATGCTAAGTTCTATTTGTCGTAACATTAAGAAATCAACATCCTTTGAATTTTAAACCAAAACCTACTGACAACATTTGTTGACTTAATCAAACCATCAGCTTTTTGGTCGAAGATCTGGCATTTCAGCAATTGTTCATTTTTGTACAGAAACCTTTTCTTGACCAAAAAAGTTTTCAGTAACTTCTCGAATACTAGAAGAAATTCAAAATTGCTGTCGTTTTTCTGAAATAAAGTTTTGGAAAATTGTGATAGGATGTTGATATTTTGCTAAACCAAATTACTAGAATTATTTACCTTTTCAAAGATATTTTCGAGGAATGTTATTTAGTATTTGAGACTGAAGCTCGAAATGTGACAAAATGTAGGTTCCTGGCTTTGAGAAGCCGTATCCTTTCGAATCCGTTCGAATCCTTCCGCGTTGCTGAACCCTAAGTTGTTTTACCTTTCCCACCCAACCTTACAAATGTGCAAAATGTTCATAAGGAAATCATTTTAAGAATGAGAACAAGGAATATTGTAAAGATTGCACTGAACAAAGCCGAACGGCCGACAATGAGTTTGTAATTCGAAAGAAAACCAGTTGCTACGAATCCTGAATACTAGTCAGGTGTGATGATATAGAAAGGAAGTTCCGATTGTGAAGTCAAGTTTGAAAGAGTAGTTGCAAAAATGCAACACACACACACACACAAACACACAGATATACAAGTTTATATATAATGGTGAAGGTATGTTGAAGTTTTCCAACCAGCCTTTTCACCTTCACTCATACGAGGAATTTCTTTTTCCCTACTTGAAATAATCAGCTTGTACTGGCTTCTACCCGTCACATGTGTTGATTACAGGTTCAAATCCATTTCGTAGCAACAAGTTGTCTTTTTTCGAATTTAGGGAGGGACTTGCAATCAAATTTTCGCTCGTGTGGTCAAGGTGGAAAGGTTAGTTAGAACAATATATAGATCGAAGGTATAACTGAGACTTCAAGAGGTTTTTCCTGTACAAGTGTTCCAAAGTTGAATGTTGTTTACTTACAAACGTTGGGAGCCCCACTGATATCTGAACAATCAGCACTTTGATTTTATTAATTTATTTCAAGGAATGTTTTGTTTTCTGTCTGTACAATTTTAACTTGTCTTTCAAAATTTGTTCATCAACTTGTTTTTATATTTGGAGTTCCAAACTTTGAAGCAAAAACGTGTTCTTTTCTAGAAAACTTAATATTCTCCATTTTTCACTTTTCTTTGTTGCAGTGCGACTATGAAAACCACGAATGCTTACGCATACTTTTGAAAAGCTCTGTTTTCTTAGCCAATCAGACAAAAGGTCATACAACCCGCACTTGTGGACATGCAAGCTCGCTATTTGGAGTAGTTTGTGGTTAGGATCACATTCTTGTTGACTTAGAGACACATTCTGTAAATATCACTACATGTTCATGCTTTTTGTAGTCGCACCGTATAGGTATACCTTATCCTGCTAAGAATCAATGGAAAACCAAGACTGTCTTAACTTTTGAACCAGTTGTCGAAAACTCTTCAGCTGACAGTTAATCTTGCTTGTCTTGAAAAGTAGAAATGATTGTGATAAAACCCCTGTTAAATAACCAATCATTTTGCTTGTCTTGAGGTGTAAAAATAATTGCTTGTATTCGTTTCTCCCAATTCAAATTGTTTGAAGAATATGTAATAGGCCAAGGGTTTGGTGATTGCCGTTGGCAACCGATGTGTGCTTATGAATACAATGCAACACCGCCAACAGCAACATCGTCAATGCAATACGACCGCGTCGCCATGGTATTTTGGCTACCTTTGTACCCCCAACTCTTAATTCTGTAGTTTTCTTGTTTGTTTGAAAATTTTATTCTTAGAAAAATGAGACCGTCAAGACAGCTACCGTACAAAGAAATATTTGGTTAATGTCTTTAGTTTTCTACGCCCTTTCGAAGTTAAGTTGTATTGGAACTGTTCATGTTACATTGCCACAGATTCTAGCGCTCACCACATGGTACCACTTTGTCGGTATATTGGTTGTGTAGGGTGAAGATAAATGGAGACTTGCTATAAACAAGATATATTAAAGAGATAACGGGTTCGTCCATCCATTGTCTTAGTTGTCTCAGTTGCCGTGCACGTGCTTTCAATATAATCCTACTTCAGCTCTCTCTACCGCTTTCAAAGTTCTCCTCGGAGGACACGCGAGATCTAGAAACCGCGGAAGTTCCATCAAAACCTTTTGGTAGAGCAGTATAAAACAAAGAAAACAAGAATAGTCCCTTCTAACCAGGAAACGTCTGTTTTGCGGTAGATAACGCGTTTTCCTGTTTGTGTTGTTGCTCAGGCTGTCTATGTATTTTGAAATATGACAACACTACAAGTGAAAGCATTTAGCCACGTGTTTTGAAAATAAAAAGCGCAATTTAGAAGATTATAGCAATGAACAATAAGATAACAATGAATGCATCGGTGCATTTGTCAGTGGCTAACAACAGTTTAATTTCAAGTATACGGCTTCGGTTTGACCATTCGTTGACCCTAAATGGACATCTGCTTTATGATCTTTGTCGTGGCTGTTATTCCTTATTGTTTCTACTGTGATGTTTTTATTAGGACTAATTCCATTTGACTTAGTTTCCTGCTTCCCTTACGGTTTTCGCAGGTACTACTCAAGTTTACAATTCTTTATCCTTTTTACGTCAAAGTCATAGTCGCACTCGCAGTGAATTGGAATAATTTAGTCATGTGTTGACCCGCTTTTGATTTTTGCCATAGAAAAAAATCCCATTGAAACAGTTACTAAAAGGCAGGAAGACTGGAGCCCCCTTGTTACAAGTGTCTACCTGCTTCGAGCTTTTTCAAAACAACCCAGAAAGCTTTAAGAACTGCCTTCTGTGGCGACACTTTGATTGTTACTTTAGCCATAATTTCTAAAACAAAGCGGTTCGCCTGGGACCAAACTGTGTTTGGTTTGCATTTGTGCACAGGTTTCGGTAGTCCTATTCCTTTATACATGTCTAGTGAGTCGTAGTGTAAGCTATACTTTTTGTCCGCGAAAGGTGACTTAGACGCTCTTAACGAAAAATGCTAATTTGGTTGTTCACATGCTTTAGTCTTCTTGCTATGTTGTCGGGAGATTCCACAAAGGGTTCCAGTTATTTTTGGTAACAACACTGGTAGACGTTCCATGCATAGATGTCATTTTCATATCTTCAACATGTATGTACAGTTTAACATCAGGAGTGGCGTAAAAATAAAACGAGATGTGATGATAGAATATATTGTAAGTGCCTCAAGCCTTGTTTGTGTTTTGGCCTCTATTATTCTCTTTTTCTTCCTTTGTAGTAATATTAATACTAATGAGAATTGTAATAGACAGGACTCGGTACATTTCGGTGGTTTTCAACCTAAGTAATTATGCAGATACCTTCCACACTACCTTTATCCTTTAACCTATCTGCCAACCTATATATTGGTGTCAGTAATCTAACCTATCTACCTTTCTCGTCCATGTTATCTCTGGTTACTGCCCGCAGTTGGATCTTTTCCCCTGCAACTCTTGCAATTTAGCACACAGTCTAGGAGTAGGAATAGGTGACGGCCAATGACAGTTTGTGAAACCGCCTCATTGTGCTACGTCGTGTTATAGTCTCTTGCTTGTTGTGCTATCAACTCTGATTTCACAGACTTCATTTTACCTGCAACTTAAAAATGACACAATAACTTTAGATAGATTCTCTGTGTTTGATGTAGCAGCAGTAGTACTAGTAGTAATAGTACTTACTAGTAGTATTTATAACAGTAATAGTAGCAGCGGTAGTAGTAGCACTTGTACTAGTAGAACTAGTTGCTAGTAGTAGTAGTAGAGTAATAGTGGGTAGCTAGTCAGTAGTAGTAGTAGTAATAATAATAATAGTAATAGTACTGGCAGTACTAGCCATAATAGTAGTAGTAGTAGCAGCAGCAGCAGCAGCAATATTAGTAATAGTAGTAGTAGTAGTAGTAGTAGTAGTAGTAGTAGTAGTAGTAAGAGTAGTAGTAGTAAGAGTAGTAGTAGTAGTAGTAGTAGTAGTAGTAGTAGTAATTGTAATAGTAGTAGTAGTAGTAGTAGTATTAGTAGTAATAGTAGTAGTAGTAGTAGTAGTAGTAGTAGTAGTAGTAGTAGTAGTAGTAGTAGTAATAGTAGTAATATACTATTACTGATAGAGTTACTCTGTATCACCATTTAGTGGTCATCCGTCTAGATTCGCACCTGTGGTCATTCCTGGTGACCTTCACCTTATCTTTCATAATTATATCTTTGTACTGTATATGTCATTATTGTTTGTAACATTAGTACCTTGGAGGTGAAATAAAACTTGTCTTGTCTCGTCTTATTGTAAAATTGAGCAAGGAATGCGAGTTTTATGCGGCAGGTGGCGTGTTTCTTGTGTCCCTTTAAAAATTCAGGTCCTTAATAAAAATTTTTGTTGTTAGTGTATATTTGCCAAAGTGTTTGCCAAAAATCTTCATACAAATTTCAATTAAAACACATGTATACATCGTCAAAGTTCTAGTAATATGCTTTATTGGCATGGTATAAAAACGTTTTACATATTGCCAAAGCGTTACAAGATAATGGTACACACTCAAAATAGAAATTACATTGTACATTCCGATGCAATAAATATTGAATAACAGGAACAATAACTAACTATAAGATATCAGTTTTGTAATATATGCTGTTGTAAAATTACAGGTTGTATACTTGATCATATTTCCATGAGTTGACTGATTTTTCTTCTGGAGAGGCACTTACATACATTTTCTACTTGTGAGTATAGTTGGCTGTGAGAATTGTTGCATTTTTTTATGTGAATAAGCAGAATCTGTGTAAAGGAAAGGATCTTGCTCGTATACTTTCTGTTTGTAAGTATCAATCTCCCCAGTAGATATATATCTACATCTGTTACTCTTAATATTTGAGTAACGCATAAATGAACTAAAACTTCCAAATAGGTAAATCATAATCATCTTTACTTACTAAGAGTTGCGGTTAAAAACTAAATTATTCTGGTTTGCCGGTATAAATTTTAAATATTGAATATCTAAATTATTGATAAAATTACTTATATTGATTGTGGAAATTAAAGAGTATAAAAAAACTCGCTATAAAATACAAATAAAACAAAACCTTGTTATCAAAAAACAAAGAAGACGCTATAATAAAACTATTTTAAAACGTTCAGTTATACCAGTAGGAATTAAAAAGGAGTTTGGTCTTCTTAGACTGTAAAGATTTGAAGAAGAAGAACAACAACAACAACAGCAACAACAACAACATTTTATTTAAACACCATTCGTTTACAGGTAGCAGGACTAAGAAATATAATACAGGAGTAGGATGTTTGGCTGCCTAGAATAACTATGTAAGCTAATCGAGCTAGGCAGCTCACTCAGAGATTTTATATATAGCAAACTATGGTTTCAAACACTTAGACATGCAAAGAGCACAAACATAACACAGACAAAAGAGGCAAAAAGAAAGAAAAAAAGGAAAGAACTGAAGGAAAAAAGTTTTTTAATATGAGGCAATTCTGGCATTATTAATTTCACGTTTTAATCATGAACAGGCTGAGTCGCTAAAATGATTCGTTAATATTGTTCCAGATGATGGCACCATTGAAACGAATATTGAATTTTCCATAATTAGTCCGGACGGGAGGGATATAATATGAAGAGCTTGACGCCAGCCTTGTATTATACTTGTGCCTTGTGGATGTCAGTACAAAAAATTCTTGGAATGCGGTTGGTAACATGTTAGAGTGGAACTTGAAGAGGAAAAGGGAACTTGAAGTGGAAAAACAAACACTTGCATTAAATAACGAGAAGAATCAATAATATTTAGTTATTTTATAACGACTAGTTTTTATCCCTGAAATGATTAAAGAGTAAAGAGCTGACATGCGGTTGAATGGTTCCAAAGGTCAGCAAAAATCAATTACTTTTCGACATCAAGGAAATATCAGGACAATTTTCAAAGTTTACCTAAAGTGAAATGATAGGGAATTCTAATATGCGACGATTTATCGAAGCATATTTAGCCATTCTTGTTCGAGAATAATGTGACGAGAACAGTAATGGAGTGGGTTTTGTCAATAGCTTTTTACCATTTAGAATTTGAGTCTGGAAATGAATTCTGTAGAAAAAATATGAAGCGAGACATTTTGAAAGTAACTGTAATATCCTTCACTATTTCTGTTATTGGAAATCGTTTTTAGAATAACGGTCACGATTTTTTTGTCCTCATAATCGGAGTGACTGTATCAAGGCCACTATTTCTTGATTAAGCAATTGACTAAAACGTTCATAACAAGAGAGACAATTTCAAAATACGAATTAAATGTTTTATTGTTTTAACAAAATGTCGATGTTCCTGATCCAATATTTAGTTTTTGAATTAAAAAGGGCAGCATTTAAACCGAGAAGAATTTATGCCCCAAGATATGCCAGGTTACCCTTTAATAATTGTGGGTCAGCCAACTGGACAAGGTTATTGGGTTATGAAGAAACCTGCAGCGCAGACCAGGTAGAAACTAACGTTACATTTTGCCAATCTGTTTACATTTCAAGTCAATGCTAAACACTGCTTATGTACTTTGTCGTTTTTTGAAAGATTCTTTACGGAAGGTGTTTCGTTAAATGACATTTGGTGAAAGTATTATTATCTTAGCTGCGAGTGATTTTAGCTCGCCCGGCATTTCATACTCGCAGAAATATAGTGTACATATCAAGAATGTCTGTGACTGCCTAATCTCCGTCCTCAGTATAATATGTTGCACAATCAGGTTGTGGAGACTTGAGACCCTTTATCTTCAGTTACATAACGTATTTGCTTTCTTAAATATACGCATAACGCGAAGTGAGTGCTGATAGCGTTCAACCAAAGCTAGGCACTATGTCTTGACATTGCGTGTTCGCCTGCAGCAAGCCTGAAGATTCAATTAGCACTTGGCATAATCCGCTTGTTCCTGATTTTTTTTATGGAGGTTTCAATTCTTAAAGCTTTGGGGAAATATTCGAAGAACACGAAGCACTTATAAATGCTCCGTGAGATTTGAACTGAATGACTGCAAACTTTTCAACGACTGGTTCAAAAATTAAAAACATTTTGATAGAGCAAAAATGTTCTGGCAGGGCAAAGGGCTAACTTCAACAAGTCAAATCAAATAAATCCCTGTGTTACTCTAATAATTCCGGACTGGCACCATGCTGTTTGCGGTTAGGTCGTGTCGCAACTTTTAGTACGTGAAAAATGGCTGAGTTGCATCTACGTGAAGTTGCGTTTGATTCACTGCTCTGTTTCCGTGTCACCGTCCATAATCGGTTAATAAAACAGATGAGTTGCCAGATGGTATCACGATATCTATGGGAACAACTGTGGTGGCTATTTAGAAAGGATGAAACGCTTATTTTTGGACCATCTTTTGAGCAGGGCAAGCGGAAGCCAAAACTATTGTTAGAGGAGTAACCTTAAAGCAGTGCTGTAAGATTATGTGGCGATAATGAGCAGCAGATAAGAGAGTATAAATTTTTAATTCCCAGGGCATGGCATATTTTGTGACAGAACTGTATAGGGAAACGAACTGTGTCAATCCATGTTCAATTCAACAGACTAGATATAACAGTATTGTTATAGTAGTAGTAGTAATAATAATAATAATAGTAATAATATCTTTGGTCAAAGAGCGAAGGCAGAGGGAGATATTAGATTCCTAGTCAGAGTGTGATCATATTTGGAAATGCCCGTGATCTACTTGGAAAAGATTAAAATGGAGCAGCCTGGTGAGCTTGGAGTTAAATTTTAGTCTGATGATCGCCGCAGTGCGTAAAACATTAATATATACGGATTTTATGACTTTCAATGTTTTTATCGCTTTTATCCCTTGTATAGTTTTCATATAAGACATTTTATATAGCGCTTTTTTACCTTGAAAGTTCAAAAGTGCTTAACGCAATAAAACAAAACAAGATAGAAATAAAACAAATATAAAGGTGCTTACGCTAATCACTCACACCTCATAGATTAGAAAGTATGAATTTTTCATTCACAGGACATGGCATACTTTGTTTCAGAACCGCAAAGGGAATTAAGTTGTGCCAATCCATGTTCAATTTAACATAATAGATATAAAGATGCTTAAGCTAACGACTCACACCTCAAGACATAAAAATTCTCCTTACTACAAACAGTTTATAGCTGCTGTGAAAGCTTATGAGAGGGGAGGGGTACTTCTGTGAAACATATTTTGGAAAGAGGCAATCCAAAAACCACCTAAAGGGGGGAGGGAGCTTCAGAATGGGTAGTGTTAGATTGGGACGACATTAATTACTACAATCGTGTGTTTGTAGATAGGTAAAATGGTTTTTTTTCTCTTCCCGTGAATACTGCTGCACAATCTGACAATCATAAGTTATGGTATAATGAAACACTTGGTTTAACCACTTCTTTCAGACAAAGTAGAATCTTCAAGCTTTGGAAATCAAATTTATGTCGGTTATTCGGTTTTGCAGGATGATTCTTATGTTGTTAATAGCTCAACTTTCTTGTACTGTCTCCTGTTGTCTCCTTTCTATTCCCGGTTCCAAGCGGCCAGGTTAGCTTGTAATGTATATTGGCATATTGGTGATATTAATAATCTACAAAGTAAGAAAAAATGAAGGGAGTTGTGCTATCAAGTAATCCCAGAACACCGGATAGTTGTACGTTACTCATCCACTTGTGAAGAAGAGTAGGGGTGATGGAAAAACCGATGGAGTTCACTGATTAAACTACCACCCTCCAACAAAAGATGATCGATCCTTTGAAGGAGATTAGAGAAATTTGCAGTGTCCAGTCGTTAATTCGTTGCAATAAAGCGTTGACTGTCCACCATCAGGCGTCAACGCCTTTCCTAATTGGTATTCCTTGATTTTGGAGTCTTTTACTGTATTAGTTTCACAAGTTTATTGATTGGTTGTTGTGAATCACTTAGTGATTTACAAAGTATGAAGAAATGGCGAGAAGGACCATAACAAAGAAGAAGAAAGAGTATTAAGGAAATTGAACTGTTTTATTTTCACATGGATGCTATTATTGACTGCTGTTGAGATGATTTTTGCTGGAATGATTATGTCAGGTTATCTATTTAGATAAACAACTGTCAGTCTTTCCCAAAAAAAAATACTGCACAGTTGGCTTAATACTATATATTGCACAATATTAGATAACATTGCTTTCCGTTGAGAAGATTAACTAAAAAGATTCTAATAATATTAATATTAATAATAAACATCTTTATTGGTAAAATTCATCAAACGTGAATTTTTTACATTAGTTTAAATAAGTATATAAATAATTAATAATATTTATGTAAATGCAATAAATAAGTAAAAAGTGTAAAAAATTTTAAAATTACTTGAATAGGCATCTATTTATAAAACATTGTTTGAACCTCTCCGTCTTGACATACGGTAGTATAAAA
>JAOBYH010136986.1:0-10928 GCA_025403525.1 Umimayanthus kanabou
ATCTATCTATCTATCTATATAATATATTTATACAGTCAATCTCGAAAAGGTTGTCCATGAAAAATATATAAATATAAAGATATATCTAACACGTGACTATACAGATATATCTCACATGTGACTACATTATATTGCACCATCAGAAAATATTTATAATTGTTTTGCATGCAATGGGTGGAGACTTTTCAAGAAAGCAAAATATTTCACATTAAAAACGTGAGATGTACTGAATGAAGTGTTAATTATATGTAGTAGGTGTTAACATCTATCGTGCTTAGTGTGATACAGAAATAGTGGAGTAACAACATGTATATTTTAATAGTAAGTTTCGTTTTAAAAGCTCAAAAGGTAATTGTGTTTGCAGACTTTGGAAAAGCTGCTAATTTATATAGTGCCAAGAGCCTATTCAAACGACCTTCATTGGTGCATTGTTTGGTAGAAGCTGTTTTTTCAAAGAAATATTGAAGAAGTGGCAGTACATACATTTGTTAGCCACTATTTCTGTCTCACATCATCAAGGGCAATAGAGTTGTAATTAACACTTCATTCGGTACACTTCACACTTTGAACATGAAATATTTTGTTTTCTTGAAAATATTTTTGTCTCCACCCATTGCACGCAAAACAATCAAATATTTTGTCATGGCGCACTATAGGTATTTTGATGTATTCTGCATGTGTAGTCACGTGTGAGATATATATATATATGTATGTATGTATGTATGTACCGGTAATTTGCCGAATTAATAAAAGTCAGTGTTTGTTTTTGTTTACTAGGGAATCCTGTATTCGGAGTTCCCCTTGAGACTGCCATCAAGCAGACCAAGTTTCCTGATGGAATTGAGCTCCCGAGGGTCTTCAGAGAAGGCATTCTCTATATTGAAGATCATGGTAAACTTGTAAACTAAACTGTATTGATCATACCAGTTAATTATGCCTACTAACAGTGCACAGAGTCAACTTGGTGGACCTGACGTGTGCATGCAGACCACTAAATTATAATAAATTTGTGGTTTGCCAAAATAATATAAGCCAGTAGTTAAAGTTTTTAGGGAATTATACATAATATATATATGCAGACCACTAGACTACAAATAAAGCAGCCCCTATTAAAGTAAAAGTAAAGTAAAGACACTTTATTTCTTGAGGGTGAAACACTAACAGTACATCGCTTTGTGCAAAAACATTCTTTCTCCCTAACTAATTCTAAAACCCCACCGGTACCTACTCCAACTTACCTGTTACGGACTGGGTGACTGCTTGTAAGACATGAATAGTGATATACAGATTGCTATTTTACATCCATAGTCCTGATCAATGTACTCTCCCAGGTGGCCCTCATCACCACAACAGCGGCATTAGCCTACTCCTATCGACAAGTGCATGGGTTCTTTTAAGCCCTGTTTACACGGTACAAACTAACCCGGGTTCGACCCGGGTTAGAATCTGTCGTGTAAACACTGCTAACCCGGGTTTGACCTGGGTTAGTTTGTCGTGTAAACACTACTAACCTGGGTTCGACCTGGGTTAGTTTGGAAAAGTGTCGTGTAAACACAGCCTGGGTTAGTTTGTGCCATGTAAACAGGGCTTTAAGTTCCCTGATAGAACATTGGGGCTTGACCAACAGCATTTAACATTGCTGTCCACGGACGGTGTGGCGAAAGAAGGTTGCCCAAAGTTCAACCCTCAACCAGGCTGGGGATTGAACCCAGGACCTCCTGGTTGGCAGTCAGAGATCTAACCAACTGCGCTAACATCGTAACCCTGGCCTTATGAGTTATGACACACAGTCATGAAATGGGATAACAGGGCATGGGAGAAATCATCTTATTTCCTTTTTCTCCTGGCCATGCGATTCATTCCCTTGCCTCATTCTCCCACTTCACAACCATGTGCCAAAATTCGGACTTCTGTCTAAGGAAGGGGCTGTTTTGCAATATAGCAGACCACCTGAGTACTTAAGTGTCCATTTGGTATTGGAACAGATTGCATGTTCTCTTTTTTGGGGCTGCCGTTTTGGATCACATACATCTGCAATGGTACATGTACAATCACTTGTGCCACCTAGTTTCAAACCTTGCTTGGGACTGACTGATGAGAATGTGATCCTATCTAGACTCCAGGTGATGAAATCATTCATGACCAAGCTAGTCACATGTTTTAACCAGGTTGTACTGGCCCTTTCTTCTCCCTCAACCTATTGTCAATTTTTTTAAAATTTAATTTATAATTCCAAATTGGTTGAATCTAAATCTGGTTGATTTTTAAAATAATAACTACATGTACTTATTAATTGAGAGTGATGTCTGTACGGGAAATATCAAACTGAGACCTTGCTGTATTGACCAAGCAAGAACGAGGCCAATGCAGGGGCAGATCCAGGATTTTTCAAAGGGAACTCGTAACTTTTGTAAAGGAGGTGACTATTCATTGTCTGATCACCAAAATAGTTTGCTTCTTATATTTTTCTTATGTGTTAGCTCAAATTGGGGGGTGACTAGTCACCTGTTCCACCCCCCTGGATCCGCCCTTGCAATGCGTCAAGGCTGAAGTTTGATATTCCTGTAGAGACATGACCGTTCAAGGTTAATAAATACAGCCTGTATGTTATTAGATATGGCATTTTTTTCTAAAAACGACGTTAATTAACACTGTGCAAGTGGAAATTATTTACTTTGCACATCCGGTTCTGCATGCGCGCAGGTCATTAACAATAATCCGTTTGCCCATGGGCATTATAGGATATAATAGGACTGCTTAAGAACCAATCAGAATGCGTGAAGTATCTTTGCCATATGATAACTACAACAATATGCTGCTTTTCAGGACTAAAGGTTGAAGGGATCTATCGAGTCCCCGGAAGCAAACCCAAGATTGAGGAGCTGAAAGAGCTTTATGATCACGGTAAATTCTGATTTCATTTTAAATTTGAAACTTTTAATGAGAGCCCAGTTAAGTGGGTTTTTATATTGTTGGACCGTGAAACACTGTAATTTATTTTTACAAGGAAAAATTGTGAGCCTGCAAGACTACGAGCCACAGGTGGTATCAAGCATGATCAAGCTGTATTTGAGGGAGTTGCCAGGAAATCTGTTGCCTTCGTCCTTGGGTCAGAAGTTTGGTGAACTTGTTGGTAAGACCTTAACTAAAGTCTCACTTGCTGGGAATCAGGGGCTTGTTATGCCAATAACTCACTCTAAGCTCTCTTTTAAGAAGCATTAGGTATAATAATAAATACATGTGTTGTCCCAGTTTTACAGATTCTCTGATACTAGTATTATAGGCAGGTATCGAAGATATATTTAAAGTTTTGTAGCACATGAAAAAAACTAGCACTTCCCGCGGCGAAGGAGAGTTAACGTCTGCCGGCAGGCTACAAAAAAGTGGTTTGCTGACCAGTAGGTACTCATGTTGCGTTCGAGCGAAGCGAGAATGCATACTATTCTTGACTGGGCTACCTGTGACAATTGTTCGAAGCCGAGATGTTTTGAGGTTTTGGTTTCTAACTTCCATTTATGAAGGCTCAGATTCAGAAGAAAATAAAAAATTGCAAGAAGCTTAAAGCATTTCTGAAATCACATATTTTTTCAATAATGTAGACCATCGGTCGAACGCATTTTTCAACTGACAGTTACGCCAGTTTTAAAGTATACATGTAGCTTTTTGTTTAAAGTGTGCGGTAGCACACATGTACAGGGTTAAAAATAGGGGCCGGCTGTAGGCTACAGAAGCTACTGAGTAGAAGGGCAAGAAATGGAGCGAAGGGTTAGGAAGTGTGACGTTCAGACCGGTCCGGCTTGTTCGAACGTGGGTTAAACTTAACCCAGGGTTAGGCGAAACTTTAACTAAATTCCTTTATCTAGAAACAAGCCCGATTTTTCTAAAGTATGACCGAAAGTACACTCCAAGGAAACCATACTACATAAACTTGAAATGACAGACCAAATCAATCTTTAAGGAGGAAAACCTAACCGCGAGTTAAACGTTTAACTCTGGTTTTACTCCTTTCGAACAACCGGACCCAGCTGGCCCAGCATAATAAGCATAATAAGACCAAAAGTAGAGTGCTACTAGAGCTAATAACAGAAAACCTGAGAATGGCGGGTATCTAGAGCTATCACACGGATTTTGTCTTGGCCTTGTCAATTCAGTGTTCATCACAATAAAATGAATATTAATTTTTTTTACTAGTAGCAGATTTCTCACGGGCGTTGAAATTCCTAAAACAACAACAACAGCAACAAATCCTTATAAAAATAAAAAGTCCAGGCCTTGAAAGTCCTTGAAAATCATTGAAATAGTTTCCGGTTGCGCAAGTGCCAGAAAATTTAAAGACAACTGATGTGCAAAATGTTCAAGTTTTATATAATTTTGTCGCACAAAGTCCTTGGATCTGCTAGAAAAGTCTTGGAAAGTCCTTGAAGAATTCTTGATTTTTACTGAACTAAGAAACCGTTGACAGTTACATAAAGCCAGTTTGAAATGCTCTTACACCTAAAACTGGTAAGAGCAAATGCTTCTGCTTTGCATGTGTTCCAAGAATGGTTTTAAAACTGAATACATTTTAATTTAACTGACAACTCTAAAATCGCCTCATTTTCGTGCCGTTTATATCCCAATAACCCATCTTTTTGTTTCGCTTATACCTTTTGCGTGCCTTGCTGAACTGAGAAACTGTTTTTAATGAGAATATGATGGTTTAAAAAATTTTAATGTAAGTCTGCTAGAAGGAACTGCCTTTTCTTAGCATCTTAGCATCCTTTGCAGCAATGATTTCAGAACCGAAAAATTTTTAACTGACGGCTCTAAAATTACCTTCATTTTCTTGACCGTATGGCTCCCTAATTTGTCCTATCTTTTTGCTGCCTTATAACGTTTGTGCCTTTAACGAAGTTTATCTTGAGTTAGTGGTAGGAACCCTGTAGTAGTGTACAGCAAATGAATAGGCAAAACTTCGTGTTTGTAGGGATGGCGGACAAGAAAAGTCAGCTTGAGAAAGTGAAGCAGTTGGTTTCCCAGTTACCAGTCCCCAACAGGACTCTCTTGTCCTGGCTCTTCGTTCACATGCAACACGTCATGGATAATGTAAGTTGAAAACTTGCCATGTTGTCAACTTTCTGTTTTACAATATGTTCGGGAAGAAAATTACTTAGTCACATTTAGTTTTCAGGGGGAAAAACTGTACAGAGACACATACAGACTATTTATTTCGGATATGTTTAAATATGAGTGCAAAAAGTACGCCAATAAACTCTGCAAGCATAGACACGAAGCATTTACCAAATTAAATGTAAAAACCACATTCACACTTGAACTGTTTTGTTTGAGGACTATTAGAAATGAGCTCACGGAAGTTAATCAAACGCGTAATTCAAGTTATTATTGTCATGTGATGAGAAATTTTATCACGCGTCAACTTTTTGTTAATATATCAATATATTGAATGATGAAGAGGCATACAACAGAGCTAAATGACAAACTAGGCATGCATCCAGAATAGAAGAAAAATTACAACAACGGAACGAATAAATAAAGCAAAATGAATTTAAAATGTAATATGATGTAGTATGACAATCAACTCTGTGGGAATGATAAAACAAGTTTTAGTGAAACATGAACAAAACATGCTTCCTCTAAATGGTACCAACAGAGACACACGCCGAATTCTCATGAGAAACCAATTAGACTCACTTCAAAAATAAGTGCAAGAAGCGCTTTGATGAATGATCAGCCAATGAGCGAAATTTAGCGCTATAACAACAGCCACAATTGATAAAATTAACTGGTTGGGATGCTCAACAAATTTCAAAGGGAGTGAACAAAGAAACTGGCGAGTTTCATAACCAGTCTCGCTTTGTCAACTAACAACAACATTGATTTATTTCTTTGCAGTCAGCGGACACCAAGATGAACCTGCAGAACATCAGTATAGTCTTGAGTCCCACTCTACAGATCGGTCATGGTGTTTTGTTCCTCTTCCTGAACAACGTTAGAGAACTGTTTCCAGACTTGGAGCTTGTAAGGTGGGTGAGAAGAGGAATTGCTGTGACAGGGGTCGAAACTAACATATTCCTTAACCAACCCAGTCGTATTACATACCTAGAGCAAGAACTAATTATGGCCTCTATAATATTAGGTTTAATGGCCCAAAATTATGGAATTCAATTGGAGAAGACTAATGTCCAGTTTAAAAACATTCAATGAAAAATTGAAAAAAATAATTTATAAATTAACGTTTATTAATTTTTATCTATTGTAGTGATTGCTATATGTTATGATTTATAAATTCCTTATTTGACTTGTAATTTAATTTCTAATGGTGAAGAAATAAAGTTGTCCGATTGAGTTGATTTTCTTGTTTAAACCCAGGATTGTTCCTTCAGTCGACTTGAGAACTCTTACCAATAAGATTCCTGTAAAATACTACGATAATGTATATCTAACAAGATAAAATTACAATAATTATTTGAACTAAAAAGTGACCAGGATATAATTACAAGCATGCATAAAAAAATCCAAAATGTAAAAATCTGTTTTGATAATCAGATAAAACAGTTGTAAGCAATGCAGCGATTATTAAAAAACGCTTTTTGGCGGCTTCTGATTTCACTTCTGACATGTTAAGTTTGTTGCTTTGTCTGGTGGTTCTTTGTTGATTAAGTTTAAAACTATGCATTAAAAACTATGACACTTGTTTTCTAATGCATTTCTGCTTTAATCAAGATATATTTTTATTTCTTCTACCAGAGGTGACCGTTGAAAAAAGCTAGTGCTGCATTACCATCAATACACCGCACTAGTTATGTTTGGGGTTTGACGTTAACGTTGTATCCAATGAAAAATTATCGCAAGAAGAACTGAACATTTTACTGGTTTCTACAGGTATACGGGCCCACTCACAGTGTCTCAAAAGATGGATGAAGACGAAGCTGATCTGCCCTCCAGTCCAGAGTGAGTGTTCTGTTTTTAAGAAGTAAAACAATGGGTTTTCATCTTATTTTGCGAAGTCTGTGGTACTTCTTTTATCAGCCGCCATAAATTGTGATCTTGCCGTTTGTAATTGCAGTTGTTGCCAGTTGTCGTTTACCCCTTTGGGGGCTTTTTACAAGTGAAGGGGGATTGCGTCAAATGGGGCGTAATTACAACAACAATAATAACAACAGCAACAACAACAACAACAACAACAATAATAATAATAATAATAATAATAACAATAATAGTGATAATAATAATAATAATAAAAATAATAATAATACAATATAATAAGAATAGTAATAAGAATAATAGTATTAATAATCGAGGAATTTTAAGATGTGTTATTAATGGAATTTTTAAGATTTGTTAAATGAACTTTTGATTGTAGGCATTTTAAGACAAGCGTCGTAGGCTACGTTCGCGCCCTATGTACGTTAATTCAGGGACATGGCATCCAAACGTTTTACACTACAATATAATAATAATAATAGTAATAATAACAATAATACGTTTGTTTATAGAGGATAAATACAGATAAATTAAAACTATAGCATTTTCCAATCTGGTCCTCTAAGACGAGGGTCCACAATAGCTTTTTCGGGATGCGGGGTATGGCTTATTTTGACGACGGGATTCGGGATATGAAAAAATAACAAGGTCGGGATTCGGGATGGCAAGTGTGGCCGAGATACGGGATATTGCCGATACGGGATATTGCCGAACGTTTTGGGGGGTCGGGATACGGGAAATCAACTTTCGAAATTGCATGATTCGGGATTTGATTTCGAACTTAGAATAAAATCCTGTCAAAAACTCCGACTGTCCTGATGTTGTTATGATAAGGCGCCACTGTGTACGGTTCTGGAATATGCAAGAAATGTTGGTAACGCTGTGAAAGAGAGCCTGAAGAAGACGTCGGTCTGGTCTACATTCCGAAGGTGTTCCAGACCGTGCCCTGCGACTTAGTCATGTCCCCATCATGAAACTGCTGCCTTCTGCAACCATTGCTCCACATGATGCTCAGCGTATGAGAGAGTGGATATATGCTTAACGCTTATGGGGCGGCCGTACGGCAGCACTCTGTTGGGCAAGAGACAACCATGGCAAGGGCTGGCACGCTTCCCGATTACCTTTACCAAAGACCAGTTGAAGATGGACAGGCTGTTCCACTTGAGGAAGGATGCAATTTTCGTATTGCGCAAGGGGAAGGAAACATCGATGCTACAGACACAGGAGAGTCAGAAGCGGCTCAACAGGACGAAGAGTTGGAGTATGAGTTGGACAGTAGCGATAAAGAACCAGAAGTCCCCGAGACCCCTAATACAGTTGCCACTGAAACACAGGATGTCCCAACGTTAGATCGCGAGGCCAATTTTCTCCTTGGAACTGTGTCTAGCTTTGGCAGAGCAGTAAGATTTAATAGCAGGCTTATATTTTGATCATCATCAGCGCAGTGGTCGAATGGTGACGAATGGTTATTGGCTCAGAGACTTTTAAGTTTTGGAAACCTCCTGGAAGAACAGTCTAGTCAAGGAAACTCGCCTTACCCGATGTCATTTCACGTGACACAGGAATTGAGACTGTGGAACTGGAGACAGCAATGCAATCGGACAAGGACTGTGCAGCTAGGGATTAACTGGGATAAACTGTCTGTTGACTGTTACATTTTTCGCCGTAGAGTTGTGGTTACGCAATTAAGTAACATTCAAACCTAGTCAACCTATGAATTCAACCCAGCACCCTTTTGTCGTCAGGGCCTTTTGTCCAGATCCTTTACTGAGTGGCATCCAATTTGCAAACTGAATGCTATGGAATGATCCAGAAACGTGCACACCATGGCTTTGAGTACTGACCAAAATTTCGAGTTACTGACTGCTGTTGTTTCGGGTATTGTACAGAATTGCCATTAAGTAAAACTAAGCCGCTCAACCCATCCTTTACAAGGTAGGATTGATCAGGATCGGGATTGCTGACTAAATTAGAACGGGATGGCGGGATTAATGCAAAACAACGGTCGGGATGGCTTGATCGGATACCCCTATTGTGGACCCTCTAAGACTAACTAATTTACAATAACTGAGGAATAAAATATTGAATCTTATTACAATATTTATAAAACTGGTTATAAATAGTTCTGTTTCCCACACCTGTCACATCTATTAAACTGTTGACTGTTTGGTGTATGTATTTTTATTATTTCATCATGTGACAAAGATAGTAATTTAAACTAAACTAGACTAAAGAGAAGTCGGCACTGCTCAAAACGGGAGTTCTCCAACTAAGCTATCATATTTTTTACAAAACTCAGTGCCTAGGAATGTAGAATAGAAAACCGTTTTCAATTTCTTTTGAAAGTACTTATAATTGATAACCGTTTTTTAGCTAGTTGAAGTTCCTAACAAAAGTTTTAATACGCACGCGATTTTTTGCTCGGTTTAGTCGACGTTTTAATTTTTATAGTACTATTGTTTTCACAAGCCGGGTCTGTACTCTTTCAAACGAGACTGTTTATAACAATAATTATATTTGGAAGCTTTGGGCCACGAGGACTAATTTGAAAACATGTTAAGTCCATCACATTTTGGTTTAAGTGCCATCGCTGCTGTACTGGCAAAACAGGAGGCAATTCTAGCTCAGCTCCATGAAGACCTGAACGCAGGAAACTCGGACGAGGTAAGAGTAAAAAGGTTTCTTGTCAGTTGCAATATGATCATGTTAGCACAGGTTTGCCACTGTTTTTAGTTCCACATGCCCTATGAGGTTTCTGCGCAGTTGTCAAAATACTTTAAAATTTAAGGATTTCTATTTCCTCCAATACACCATGTTTTTAATGCAAATTTTACTAGATCCATTTCCTCACGTGTGGGTTAAATGCAGTGTTTAGCCCCCACGAGGAAACGGATCTAGCAAAAAATTTGCATTAGCAAAATGGTGTATTTGGACAACTTATTACGTGACCAATTTTAGCCAATCAGATTGTGCCAAAACTACAAAATTTGAAATGATGACAACTTTTTTGAGCATTAAAAGGTATTGACTTGCAATTTTGGATTTCAGCATATCTACGTGGTGTTTAAACTTTATTTTTTTAGGGAACCAAACCGATTGCAAAGCATCTTGGTTACAAAGAACCCTTTAAACCTTTAAAGCCCCAAGAACAACAAATGAAGTGTTGGTAAATTCTCCCAACTGAACTCCATACTTTCTACATAAGCAGTTCGGGAGAATTCGGCTTTTCAACTTCCACAGCTCATTCCACTTGATCAATTCCTTTCTTCTCATTACCGATATATTTTCGGTTTGTTTGAGTTATGTAAGGAGAAGTTAGATGTTGATAAATTACCTGTAGCTGAAAGGGTTAACAGCTGTATGTTAACTTGCCAGGATGAAGGAAAAGATGAAATGTTGTGGGAAGTCCAGAGAAAAGTAACTCAACTCAAGAGGAAGGTAGGGTTTAAATATTTCATACAGCTGTAAATCAAAGCTCGTACGGTTTCTAAAGATCGTTTTCACGCGTAAAAATTGTCTACCCCCAAGACTGGTAATAGAAACATATTTTAAATGTTCTCTACGAAGTTGGCGGAAATATACAGATAAACTAGTTTACTTCGTAAATGACACAATGGACAATTCCTATTCGAAAAAGTTACGGTAGATAATATGTGGTGGCCGTGTTGATATTTCAAAGATGGCAATCAAACCAGAATCTGTAATTTATGCTGTTCATCTTTCGCTAACACTAGCATAGTGCTGGTATAAGTGTGTTAAAAATGTTGAGTTAATGTGATTTTAAAGGCGATAGTAGTGCATGATTCACAATAAGTTGCGTTATTAATTAAAGTAATAAAGCGCTTAAGGTGTTAAAATGTACATAAATACATACACATACACATACACATACACATACACATACACATACACATACACATACACATACACATACACATACACAT
>JAOBYH010137097.1:0-10927 GCA_025403525.1 Umimayanthus kanabou
CGCCCATGGCGTTTATTGCAAACTCAGCCTTGTCGACCCGGCGTTTAAACGGGGTAGGCGTCTAATCGGGGCTAGGCATTAAATCGAGAAAATACGGTACCCAGAAGACCCTGGGAGCAAGGTTGGTCGGCAGCTAGAGCAGGGCTGTTGGCACAGGCAGCCCAAGCTGAGTTAGTGTTAAAGTAGAGTGATGTGGGTGATTGAGATGATTTTGCAAGACTTTGAATGGGAATAAATATATATATATTATAAAATCATTGTAAATTGGAGCATATTAGGCATAAATAAGATTCCTATACTTCAGTTGTTGCTGCCTTGCTAGTGATTTAGAGATGATTCCCTTTTTGAAGTTCCCCCCAGGCCCAGTGAGAAATAAAGCCCACAATGAGCACCTGGGTTGCCTGTGGGGAACCCAGAAAAACGTGCAGTTTTGAAAACAAGCAAAAGTCGGGGAATTTGGCTTGGGTTATGCAAATTCCAGATTATGGTCAAAAGTCGGGAACACTTTCAAATTTTAGACAGTCCTCAGTATTTGCTCTTTATCAATTTTTTGGAAACTGTTGTTTAATTTCTGGTTTCTAGTTGCAGGTTTTATTCCCTCATGAATTCACTCACCCCTTTTCACCTGGATATTTTAATTACCAGCTAGGGTTCATAATTTTATGGTCATGAAAAGTCATGGAATTTCAAAATGCATTTTCCAGGCCTGGAAAAATCATTGATTTTATGAGAAATGGTCGAGGTCATGGAAAAGTCGTGGAAGTTTCACTTTTTGGTCCAAATATTTCAGGCTGTTTGAAAACTGGAAACATTCTCCTTGTCATCGAGCAAAAATATGCCCCAAAAAGGCTGGGTTTTCAGCATTTCTTAGTCATGGAAAAGTCATTGAATTTTATTGCCCAATTTCTGTGTGAACCCTGATTACTAGATCTGAGAATTTAGATTTGTAAAACCTCTATACATGTACTTTGAGTATGAAATTTTCAATAACAAGGGAGATGGTGATGACTGAAGGAGAAGTTGGAGGCTGATTGAGTGCAAAAACGTATTAAGGGGGAGGCTTTCAAATAATTATGTGTACTATCAACATTTTCTGGGGATTATCATTTTTACTCAAAGTTTATTGTTTAAAGCCATTTATTGCATTTTGGCACTTTATATTGTGTTAGAAGCTAACAGATTTGGATCGGGGATCCAAATCCACTGTGGCACTGAGCCCCATTAGCACAAAAAATGCAAACAAAAGAACCACCTTGCTGGTGGTGACAGTTTTAAAATGTACAGAAGTTTGATGAAGTACATGTACAGACCAAAACAGATACACCCCTGCAGACATCATCAAAATAAATTATCTCCGAGCTACACTATGCAAACCACAAATTGAAATGGCTTGAAATCACAACCAGAGAGTAAATATAATGGCAGATACAGTATAGTACTACACAGGTCTTGAAAAAATAATATTTTTGTTGCAATGTTTTTGTATCTTTCTCACAACTAGATCTATCATTTTATGATTTATAAGTAGACTACATATCATTGATTCTTTAGGGGTCCCCAGTGCAAAGACTATGTGTCAGGTGACAATTACTTGTTTGAAATTTTAAATATAAGCTGGGTTCGTACATGTATCTTGAAAAATGAAGTTTGATTGTTGCCTTGCAGATCTGATTACCATTTTCTTACAAGTAATTTTTTCAAAAGGTGTACTAAGAAAACTCATCTGATATTTTCGTGACCACTGTCTTGCAGTTATCTTACCTATTAAATGTGTGTGATTGTTTTTCTTATCTTTAAGCATAATGATCAACACTTTTAAGTGTTTTAAAAAAACATTTATCTGTGTTTTAAAAAAACATTTATCTGTCTGTAAAGATCTCCTGATGATAAGGATGCTCAAGTGTTCAACTTCAACCAGAATGTGCCCAGTCTTCGTAGATGATTACTGCTCAATAGAATCTGGATGAGTTGCATGACTCCTATTTCTAGGACACCGACTTTTTGAAGAACTTTACACGTGTTTCTTTTTCCCAGTGAAGAGACATCAACAAGAAAGCAGTTAATTTCATCACCAGATTATGGTTTCTTTCTATCAAATGGATCAGACCACACTTTCATACCTGAAAGGAACAATTTTAACCAAATATTACACTGGGCCAGTTTGAGGGACCAGGTTTATTAAAACTGGACTCTGCTACACGAGTAATTATAAATATATTCATAGTAGGCCACTCCCGCAGCTGAGTGCCAATCGGGAACGGTCAATCACGGTCAATTGACCAATCGATTGACCGACCACGCTCAATAATAGTCAACCACACTAGGATTAGGGTTAGAGTTAGGGTTAATTTGGTTAGGGTTATGGTTGGGGTTAGAGTTGTGGTTGCATGGGGTTGGCCATGATATGCCACCACGCGTATAGTCGATCTTAGTGGATCACAGTCATCTTGTTTTTGATGCCTAATGCCCAATCGATCGGCCGTTCTTGCTTGACCTTTGTCGATCGACCGACAGACCACAGTTGACCTTTGTTGATCAGTCAGCACTCAGCTGCTAGAATGGCCTACTCTCCATGTATATGACTACCGGTACCAACCAAAAATGAAACACATTCTTTGGTTTGAAAAGTAGTTCAACCTCTTACATATACATGTACCTTAAGAATACTTGGTATCTAATTTAGAATAAATTTGTGTGACTTAATCAGTACCCTTCAGCTGTCATGAAAACTTGTAATATCTGAAGTCACCCATTTTGATATTACACGCGCTTGCTAGTTACTGGTAATGCTTTCATGTATTGTGGGATTATGGGTATAAATCTTTGCAATGCACTGTTCTCAAACATTGCCAGAGCTGGGTCAGAAAATCTGTCAAACCTTTTAGTCAAGATGAATATCCAGACAAGTTCTATTAATTATGTATTTATTGAATTTTATATCTGTGCTGGGTATGTACATGTGTTTGTGTATGTTGTAGTACCTCTGTACAGTGATCATTATATAATTTTACCTGTAATCTTGTTCCCTGGCCTTTTTCAGGGAGCCAGTACCCCTAAAATCTTCAGTTATAGTATTTATGAATCTTTTATGTACTGTAATTTAAATTGTTTGTACGATATATGGATACAGTATCTAAAGGGTTGTTGTTGTGACTAAGCAGCCATTTGTTTTGGCTCAGTTTCCAGCTTCACTTCCAAGCTAAGATCAACATAATATTTTAGATGAACATATAAAGAGATAATAAAGGCCAGAAATACAGTATCACAGAAAGATGGGAAAAAAAGAGATGAAGCGGTATAATTAAGCAAAGGGAAAAATCAAGACTTTGTCACACAAAATAATTATCTGGAGTTTTTGGTTTGGAAATCAAGCAGTTCCTGTTGTTCTTCAAGCAAATATTGATGTAAAGAGGACACAATAATGCCATTCTTGACAATAATCATATTTCAGCTAGCCTGGTTGAAATGAATTGCCTTTTAAAAAAGCCCTGCAACCACATAAATTTAAAAATACAATGAGAGACAAATAATTACTCCATAATTTTACCTGGCAATTTCATCATTGACTGAAATTTCACATGTATTTTTGGTAATAATAATGTAAACTTTATTATCAACTTTGCAGAAGGAAACTGAATAATGTTGATTTATATTGACATAAAATATTTACATAATTGCATAAAAATTGCAAATTACAAAAGAGAAAAAATTACAAAGTATTTAAAACGATATGGATCACCATATAGCTAAGAAATTAATAAAAACTGACACGATAAAACTAAATAGAATTGTTGAAGTTCCTTATGGCCGATGGCAAGAAACAGAGTGTTGCCATATCTGGAAGTTCTGCACTTGGGTTGGGACAGAGTGTTTTGTTTACGAAGATTATATTTAGTTGATTTGTATTGGGGGAAAAGGTAGTTAAGTTTATGGGATGATAGGGACATTCTGTAGAACAGGCGATTACAAAGAAGGGATCTGTGTTCAGACAGAGTTGGTAAATTAGCATTATCTCATGCGATTTCGTAGCTGGTGTCAGGGAAAATGATATTTAATGCTCTCCGTTGGACTGACTCAATTTGGTCAGACAGGTATTTAGGAAGAGAGTGGTGCCACACCTCGCAGGCGTATTCCAGTATGGGTCTTATACAGGTGCAATAGACAGATATGAGTGTAGCAGAAGGGATGACACTTCTCTTTAATAACCGAAGGGCATAGAGGCATTTGGCGGCTTTTTTGCAGATGTAGTCAAGGTTCCATTTTAGATCGTTTGAAATCACAACACCGAGTAACTTGGCATGTGAGACAATGTCAACCTCTTGACTGTTGATAACAATCGGAGAAAAGGCAACAGGTTGAGACGAGAAGCAAGCCCTTAGTTCTTTGGTCTTTGGCGGATTGAGCTTCATGTTGTTGTCTGAGGCCCAATTCTCACAATCTGTAACTGTTGATGGAAGGTGAGACGGGGAGTTCCTTGCTATAACCTCCCAAGTGGTAGAATCATCTACAAACTTCACAATGTTGACCCTCCCAAGTCGTTCACCATGATCAAAAATAGTAAGGGACCAAGTATTGTTCCTTGCAGAACACCAGCGCTGCTTGGTTTCCAGGAGGAGTAGTGGATCCTATGCGAGACCTCTGCTGCCGATCAGTTAAGAAATAGGCAATCCAGTTGATAAGGACAGGTTGAACCCCCATTTGTAAGAGTTTGTTTAGCAAGATATTGTGATCGATATGATCAAATGCCTTCAAAAAGTCAAGAAGACATAATATGCACAAGGATGTTCCGCCATTGTCAGTCACTTCCAACCACTTCTGGAACAAGTACATGAGCGCCATGGTCGTGCTGGAGCCTTTGAGGGAACCAAACTGTAGGGGCTGGATCTTGTCAAGGATTGACTGAAGAAGCCACTTGTAGATGAATGATTCAAGTACAGTACTTTACTGACGATTGGAGTGAGGGAGATAGGTCTGAAATCAGAGTCAACTTTAAGCGCTGGAGTGGTCTTTGGCACGGGGATAACGTTTGTGGGGATAATGTATGTGAAATTATGGATTCTTCAGTATTTGGATGTCAAATGCAGTTAAGTGTACCGATCAACTTTGCCAGGTGTTGTTTGCTGAAGTTTCAAAATTATTAATACACTCTAGAACTCAGAAACAGTTTCATAAAGATACCAGTGTAGTTTGCCCCTCATTTTACATGCATTTTAATCAAATAATGACTCATGATATAAAGGATTAATTCATTTGTGTTTTGTCAAAATTCTTTGTAATTTCCTTTGCCATATGGCTTGGGAAATTGGTAAGAATTTTGCCCAAACCTGTGTGAATAAATCCTCAATATCCCTCGTCATCAATCATTTAATTACATAAAAAATTATTCCAATAATGATAATAGATAGAGATAGATAAAAATATTGTTTCAACATGGCAAGTCATCAGCAAAAATACACTTGTAACAACAACATTTAAGAGATACACTGGCTTACATTATTACTGTGTGGGAACCAAGTGAAGATAAGCAGCTTTTAGGCTTGTTTATAAAGACCTCCAGACTGTTGTTTATTAATCTACGAGAATCTGTAAGATCATTCCACAGTATGGCACCACTGTATAATCACGTACTCACAACTATGTAGTAAAAAAGTTGGATAATATCATCAGAAATAACCTTAATATTAAACTCATGACCTACAATGTCAACTGTTGTGTGTCTGTCATATTTGAACATTTGTCTCGGAAAGTTTCCTAGACTTGACATGAACAAAGATTTGAAACATTTTTCTAAAATTACATGTACATGATTGTATTACTTGGGGTATTTATGCAAAATGTCTCTGGAAGCTACGCTTATTACATATAGAATTTCAAAATAAGTTTGGATTCTAGAACAAGTGCTACAAATTTTGAATTTCAGAAAAAGTCAACTCTATATTTCATAACAAAATATATCTTTCTCACACTACATGTACAGTACATTAGCACTATGTAAGTGTCAGAAATGGGGATTTAAGATAGAAAACTGTGACACTAGTGAGGTTTTAAAAAAAAAATACCCCGAAATTCTAAGAGAATCAATGCCCATCCAATGCAAAATTTTGATACATTCTCTGTTAAATTTTCAGTTTTTAAAAACTTTACCAGTGCCACAGTTTTCAATATTAAATCCCCAAATTTTCAGCACTTACTAACATTAACCTAATCTTTCTATTTCTGACACTTACAGAGTGCTAACGTCAGGTTTTGTGTAGAACTTTGTAATCAACGGTGCATCATTTGATTTACATACATGTAGCTGTGTTGATAAAGGGTACTATGTAGGTGATGAAGTGATCCTCCATTTGTATAGGTTAGAGATAACGTAACTGGGTATTATTTATTAGTTTGCAAGTTTATTTATAATTTCTATGAATGCTACATCTATGGCTGTCTCACACATCGGTGTTTCAGCAGTTTAGACTGAAATAATGTATTTTGTATGGACAAAGTGCAGTGACAGCAAGTCCAGTGACAGCAAGTCCAGTGTTTCCTTCCTACTCATTTGTTCTGTTATGATTCAGACCTACCAAGACACACGCCTTGAATGTGTGTCACATGCCTCGGTACTTTTTTACATGCTCACACGCCCGAACGTTCGATTCACACGCCTCAGACCTGCTTTTCTGTCTAACTCTCTTTTTTCTTTTGTTTCTGAACACTTAATAAAATAAATTGTTTCAAAAAATATGAATATTGCCAGTCTCATTCTATTTCTAGTTTAGCTTTGTTCAACTTCCCGAATTTGTGTTTTGTGACTATATGGAGTAAGTTGCCTCTGTTTCCTTGCACAACTCGTGAAGCCAGTCCCGTGTTTGCTTGGGGCCGACTAGTTTACGCGAATGGTCTTCTAAATTTGAAACAAGGCCACAGCCTGAACAGCATGTGCTCTCATTTGGCGCCAAATTTGCTCAATAAAAATGCAGGAAATCACCCTTCCTGGGAGTTAAATTTTCAAAATTTACCTGGGGGAGCCGATTCCCCAGGACCCCGCTAGAGATGTCACACGCCTAGAAATTCTTCAACCTTGGCATCTCTGTATGATTGTTTAAAAAAACTTACAGTTCTGTTCAAATAAGACAAAACCTCGCAGCCAGCTCCACTGTGTCACAGTGTACACTCTCTGTTTGTTCTTATCTCCCTATACTTGTACTTACCTGCTACTAAGACCAGAGTGTCCAACCACCCCGATTTAGGCGGGGTAGCCCTGATTTTGCTTGAGAACCTCAATTCCCAGATCAGGGGAGAAAAAACCCGATTTTGAAGATTTCCCAAAATAAATCCTGGATTTTAAGAATTTGACATTCAAAATCCTCAGTTGATAGGTGTGTCGGTGCGTAATTATGAAAATCTACTGCATAATAACTTTTTTTTTTCAATACTGAGACAGAGAATCAAATTATGATTAATTTTTGGACTATTTTCACATCAATAGTTAACTGAGAAATGGCGTTTTCCAGGCCTCCAGATTCCAAAATTTTTCCGGGGGGAGCCCCCCTATAGGCTCTTGGCTTTGGCGCTCGCCACTACCATATTTACCCTGCTTTAGGCAAGACAGGAGGTTGGACACTCTGTAAGACTAACACTACCATAATCGTTTTTACCTTGCAAATGATGACAGCCTCAATATTAAATTGTAACTGGAACAAATACATAATTTGAATATATAGTCTGATAATTGCAATTACTACATGTAATTGGGCATCACTTATAATTCTGTTAACTCTATGTTTGGAATCATGCTACTCTTTAATAGTTGACAAAATTGTTCAAAAATGACTACTTCTCAAGGTGCAAGAATCAGTATTTTAAACTACCATAATTTTAAAATATTTCCACAAGATAATTTATTGGTAGCAATTAAAAGAGACATTGCTGCTATATTTAGACACATAAACATCACACAGTATCAAACAAGGTTCATACATAGCACTCGCCAGTAGTCCACATTGTACTGTATGTGCTTGACCTGAACAAGTTTAAATACTTTTAATACTACATGTAAATCCCTCCTTATTCTGGACCTTCAAACCCCAATGATTTTAGAACTTTTTTAATTTATACAAATGCAAGACTACGTTAGGCCATCAGAATGAAAGTAATAGCTCGTTTTCATTATTCATTATTTTCTCAAAATCGTGATTTTAGTCAGTAGAGATTTAATTGACAAGGACCCCCGTCTCTAACACATTTTCAACAATGTTTGTTAGATTGATTTTCTCAAATCATTTATTAGGCACAAACGCATGTTTATTTGAACAGACCAAACAGTTTATTATGGACCAAACTGCACGTCCAATATTTATAAGTATCATCACAATTAATTGTCTGATACAAAACTGAGAGTACATAATATAATCCGGTTCACTCCTTACAGAGCCTCTTCTTGATAGGAGTCACGGTGCACTCTTTGCACTGTGAATACACCTCAGCATTATCATCTTCTTCATCTTCATTCAGATCTTGTCCACAATGGATGCAACACGGTGCGTGGTTGCACGCGTAAAGTAACTTTTCAATATGGTCACAACAGTCATGAGGCCCTATTAGGGGGGTCAGTAATATCCCGTATCCCTATAATTTTTCCTCCAAATATCCCGTATCCCATTAATTTTTGATATAAA
This sequence comes from Umimayanthus kanabou, assembly GCA_025403525.1. NCBI lineage: Eukaryota > Metazoa > Cnidaria > Anthozoa > Zoantharia > Parazoanthidae > Umimayanthus > Umimayanthus kanabou. Next base: position 8,664 of record JAOBYH010137097.1, read on the forward strand.
TATCCTGGTAATTCAAATTTGAAGTCTGTGTGTTATCTCTATTTAATAGAGATAAAAGGTAGTTTTGTCTACTGTGACACTAAAAGTGAAACTTACATAATTTTTATTTTCTAGAGTCAAGAGATACAAAGTGACCAAATACAGTGGAACCCTGGTTTAACGATCTTCGGTATAACGATATTCCCAGTATAACGATCAACAATCGTTTGCCCAGCAAAAGTTATAGTAAAATGTATGGGGCAGAACCCTGGTATAATGATCTTCGGTATAACGATATTCCCGGTTTAACGATAGAAATGTTGTTGACCGCAGTGTTCTAGCTAGGCCAAAACAACAGGACGCAGCGCCCTGTCGTTTTTCTCAACACTCTGTCGTTCTCGTTCAGTGCCCTGTCATTTTTCCAGTGCCCTGTCTTTTTCTGAGCCTCAGCCTTATTATCGTAATGAAAACTGCAGTTAAATTGCTGAAAAATGTTGACGTTTTACCTCTATAATTTGCCAAGTTCATGAGCATTTCCGACTGATTGCTTGAAACGATGTAATTCTGAGCCAAAATAATCAGTCAGCGGTTTCAGTGCTTGTTGTCATGGTTCTTGCTTTGTAACTATCCAATCACAATGCAGATGCCAGAAGCATGCCATCTGTTGTGATGTTCTGCTTGATCGCCACATTCTCAAAAGCTTTCAAACTCAAACAAACGAAAGTTTTTAACACTTGACAGTTTTTCGGCATCAAGCCAGCACAAGCAAAGAAGCAAAATACCAATCTTACAACGCATCCAGAAGGAAAAACTAGCGCCGGCCACAAAAACAGGTTCCAGGAATCATGTAAATGCAGCCGATCTTGGTTGAAGTTCGATTGGGAAAGAAATGTAATGTTTTGTAATCTGTGCGGAAGGGACAATTTGCAGGTTGCAGGTTGAGCAGGTTAAATCTGCAGGTTGAGTTTGCAGGTCAGATTTGCAGGTTAAAAAATTACAAAAGTGAGGTACAATAAATAAATACCTAAAATAAAGTACTAAATAAATAAATACCTTGCCACAAAGCTATTTTAGCTGCCTCTGTGTTGTCTGCGAAACCAAAAGTCTGCAGATGAAAAGCATTGAGTTTTCGCCGCCATGTTTGTTTTGTTTGTTTTGGCCCGCAAGGCTTTGTGGGTATTTAGGTTGCTTGAATAATTTTATTATAATATCTTTTTGAAAACCTAGTACGGATCGAAGTCCACCCTCCTGTAGACTACTGTTAGTGCACAGTTGTTATATAAAAAGGAATAAAACTTTGTTTGTTGTAAAAGTGTTTTGGAGAAGTTTCCTATACATAAAAGTGCCTAAAATTAAAAATATCGAAAACTGATTAACTTATAAGTGACCTGAGTGACCCCAATAAACGCCCGGCTTCAGTACTGACCTAATAATAAAAAAGTTACCCAGGCGGTTATTGGAATCTTTGCTGTTATTTCCAAATTAATCAAATCGAATATGACAGGAACTTAAACATTGCTTTTAAGAAATTAACAGAAACAGATCATGTCTGGTTCAGCTTGCTTAAGGTCACTTTCCATTTGTCCGGTCTGGCTAGTCCGATCAGTTGGTTCTTAAATAGAATGCACAAGTTCTAAGAACTACTTCTGGCCAGAATGGCCCTGCTAATGGATCAGAGCCGCTCAGTTCTCCCGCTCCGGCCGGCCAAAGTACAGGAATTTGGAGAGTTGTACGCGCACAGCTTGGACCTTTCCCCTTAAACTGGTCAATACCAATTATTTTTGGCCAGCCAGATTGGAAAAATGGAAAGCGATCAAAGCAAATGCTACATGGAAGACTGGTTTTGAAAAAAACTGGGTTTTTTTCTGCGTTGGCGAGTAAGCTGAATATGGGTTTGATCAACAAGGGTTGATATGCTCCGACAAAGGGCTAACGCTCCAAACATCAGCTATACACCAAACCTCACTAGTGAAAAACATGTACCATATCAACCATTGTTGATCAAACCCATATAAATGCTACATTCCATTGTTCAGAGTTTTTTTTTGTTCCATGTTGGCCGTTGGAGGAACTTTTTTCCACAATAAATTTACAGTTTTGCCGTTAGGCACGAAAAAAGCATTTTGCATATTAAATTAAAGTCAACGACTCGGTTGAAAATGAACATTTTGTACAAATGGTCCAAATGGAAAGCTCCATATTGTTCGGAAAAAATGGTCCGTGCCATTAGGGACGCACCATTAGAAAAGTGAAGGGGGAGGGGGGGGGGGGGGGGTAGGTCATTT
>JAOBYH010137208.1:0-10927 GCA_025403525.1 Umimayanthus kanabou
CAAGGAGTGTAATATAAGAACATTTGAGGCTGAAATCCTCAAAATAGTTAAGAACATCCAGCCTCAGACCCAAATTAAATGTTCTCACTTTTAAAAAAGAAAAAGTGTATTGATAAAGGTCTACTTGGGGACTGAAAAAACTAACATGATTTTATAATATCATGCTATAATAATACCTCATAACATTTGAGAGTATAATTTCTGTCTTTAGCTATTGTTATAGAGAGACAGTGCGAGACTATATAAAGTGCGGTAAATATGACTGTATCTTAATTTTTTCACATCGTTAACGAAATAGTTTGAATAGTCAGAATAGTGCAAACTGCAGATCATGCAGGGATCTGTTCTTTTCAGAATATAGTATAATATCACCATCCATTAATCTCTTTTGCAATAGTCACAGCTCGTCCAAAGATTACGAGCGGCTATTGTTATATAGATTATTGACAGTATAGAATTAGCTCTATTTTAATACAGAGCAACGTTACATACAGACATTCGTGATTTGTAAAAAGAAACTGGTAACAGAGCCAATTGCACCAAGGCGTTCAACAACAAGTTTAGCGGAACAGATAAACCCAGAGCAGTCTCTACTTCCCATCAGTTATCTACCGATCAGATCGAAACCTTCAACATCCCCCGGGCATATATATACCCCGGGTATTTTACTAAATTTCTCGCCACCATGTTTGCTCACATTTTTCAACCTTGAGTAGTTGTTCAATCAACTCACCTCAGTTACCAGATGCACAGGACGCCTCCGACCTTCTGCCCTATGAGTCTAGTACAGCTTCAGTATCCCTAGGACTATCAAACAATGGAACAATTTGCCTGCCGAAAGGCCACAGCTACCTCTCTTGGTTCTCCCAAGAGGAGAACCTGTGTTCTAACTGTGCTAAAGCCCTAAGCATGGCCGCTGCCTGGCGACTATTCCGAGTGCATAAGCCTCGAAGGGACATCGAAACAAGATAAGAATTCATAAAAACTGCTTGCGTCCCTTTTTAGTGAAGTAAAGTCACACACATGCAGTATATACATCAACTAAAATGAAAGCGTATTTCTCGGACCATTCTGCTTAGATACCAAAATCAACACTGATTTTTTTTTTAAGACTCGCAACGTTCATGACAACTCAGTGCCGCATTTGTTCATCAGTGTAGCTGTGCGATGCATGTATTTAGTAATATATGTTTTATTGGCTGCATTGATTTAAATTGTAAACCAAAACAGTTATTAGTCCGTAATATTTATGGAAAGTTCTGGACATGTGGTGTAGGTTACACAAGCTGTTAGTAGAAAAAAATTCATTATAAATGTTAGTCAATCCGATGGCTTTGTGTCAGATTGAGTGTCGGTATTTATTCTTAAAAGAACAAATTCAGCAAAGTGGAGCAACCTCTGATCTGGCCTCGTGAACACTATACCGGATATAGGATTCCGTGCCGACACAACGGTCGCTGCGTTGCAGTGTAAACAGCAATATTCCGTTTTGCGCGGCACATAAACCTGTCCGATAATCGACATGTGACATCTCAGGCCTCGTTTACACATTCCGGTTAGCTTTCGTGCCGTTATAAAAACTGTAATAGCGGATTGGCCTTCTGTTTACACTTGGAGCGATTTTTGTGCATATCGGATAGGTTTTGTGCCGCAAAAAACTGTTTACACTGCAACGGAACAACTCATGTCGGCGCGAAATCCTATCCGGTTAATAGTGGAAGCGAGGCTTTAAGCTTGTCACTGTGCAATTTTAAATCGCACGCGTCCATCGAACGCCCAGGAATCGTGAGCAGAGAGACCCGAGTAACAAACGTATAGTTCGGGAAGTGCGTTGATGGAGATGGCAAGAACTGAAGAAGTTTCTTGTATTGATAAAATATCACTAAACCCTAAAAGACACACAACTAGCTGTCATATTCGTCAGAGTTCGCGCGCCGGCTGGTCCAACTGATTTTGCAATTTATTTTCCGTTCGATGAATTCAGGGAGGAAATAGGGACTACCTGTACTCTAATCAAATACTTAGTTCTCCAGTTAACTTTTGGCAATAACACTAGTTCACGCGCACTAGACACTAAAATCAACTCGTGTTTCAGTTTGCGGACAATAACCGCAAAGAGGCCGATTTCAGTCCAATCTACTTTGAAAACTAGGCCAAACATCTCAGCTAAAACGAATGTTGCAATATATGAAAATATTGAAAACCGATGGTGGGTTCTTTTTTTAAAAATACCTAATGCTAGTGTTTCTGCTTTCCATACACTACAATGAAAAAGATAAATGAAATACTTTAAACCAGTGCTAGCTTAATTTCCACTCCAACATATACTCAAGAAGAAATCAAAGTGTATGTCGACCTGACTCTCTGGGCATTGCGAGTCCGCTGCACCACCATTTTTAATGGCATTATACTGTATCTAGTAGTATATACTATAACTAGTCATTATTACTGTTAATTAGACTACTGACTTTCCTGTGCCATATAACCAATTGGTGTTTCGCACAGTAACATGCAGATTCAGACAGATCCGGCCTGAAGTCAACTTTGCATAATAGACCGAGAATGTCTTGACTTTTAAAACAGCTATAGAGCCCATATACTGCGACCGTTTATTTTGCTTGTCTAAAAGTAAAGGAGTATTTGGTGTTAATCGTTTCTTAAACCGTTGAACTTTCACAGGACTTGACATCTACAAGTTGGTATATATCTGATATATATTAGACCAGTGTGAGGTTCACAATATATTTGACCAGTGCAAAGACGAGACTTCGCAGTAAACAACATATATAGGTGGACTAGATTAGGAGCCCTAATGCAGTATTGGACTGGACACCATGATAGCATTTTTAAAGTGATAACATTACTATTAATTTGAAGGTCTTGTTTATAACATAACTAGAGATTCTAACACCTTAAACTGTTTTCAAGTGCTTTTTTAAAATATTAAAGACTGATTTTGGAGACTGGTAGTTGTTTTCACCTGCTTTTGGATTTTGAAGCAGAAATGCTTGCGAAAAAGCGATGGAACTATGCCAGTGAACGTGACTGAAACAAAATGATTTCCATACCTCGGTCCAAGAACAAGTTGTAAAGGCACCAGGTTTAAGCGCTTATCAAACCCCAATCTAAAAACAAACACAAAATTAGGTTTTGGTACCATTCTCATCACCCACGGACGTGCCCGGTGCAAGCAGAAAAAGCTCAAGGCACAACATTCCGTTTATTCTAGCAGCCGAGAGCTAAAAATTTAAAATATTTTCATAACCCAGCGCAAATCAGCTTCATCGTCATTTTTAAAATTTCTCATCATATAAACACCCACACTGCGAATGCAAATTGCAACAGTTCAACACTTTTCGTGCACTGCTGCAAACTTGCGTCATTTATCATGTTTGTCAATAATTAAATGATTGAGTCGGCAGTTTTCAGATAATCTAAATCGAAATGAAATCATGCAAGGCAATTGATTCTGTATTACGGACGCTTTTTTAAAAATCCGCCGCAATCCCATGCGTTTCGTTAGATCCCTCGCTTATGGGTAACTTGAAAGATAATTATTAATATAAGCCCTTTGAAACAAATCATGCCCCAAGGGACCTACTCAATTAGGTATTCACAAAAGAAGTGTGTTTCTTCACAATAAGTGGTTTCTGGCATTGTAGCTTCAATACGGCCGCCGCGAAAAAATAAGAGCGGAACTACGAACTTGTTTGAAGCATTCATTTTGAATTACTTAACTCGTTTCTTATTGCTTTTTATTATCAAAGTTTAATGACGACCAATGCGGTTCCACTCTACCATCTCAGTAAAATCCCGGACGTTAAAGTAGCTTAAACTTGATGACTTAAATCACCGTTTATAGCTTCTAATTTTAATAAGTGTTTAATAAAACATGTCATTTACTTAATTTAAATGATTGCAAGTTCGTTTAGCCATGACCAAAAGCTTTGATGAACCACACTCTTTATTTTCACTTAAGCCTCCACTGAATTAACTGATGTCATTTCTCGTTAAGTTTTTAAAGTCGTAGCTGTAATCGACTTTATCTTCTGGACTGTTCTTTTTCAAACGTTTAGCTTTGTCGTTTAAATGCTGTGATAACAATTTTAGAATAAAACAAACAAATACAGATGGCTCATAAGATATGATTTTCTCAAGACGCACTCAATTCATAACTTTTTCTACCATGAAAATCTGCATAGCGGGCACTTTAGAAGAATGTGTGCAGATCGTGTTGTGTCGAGTTAATTAGAGTAATAATTTTATGGCAATGGCGGTACTTGTCGCATTCATTCGAGGCCAATGATTCGGCTAATGTATCTGTTATTGCTTTTCAAATCGTAATAATCTATATTGTATACTTCTATTGATCTCAAATAGCGCATTTGGGCCCCGATTTTATTATATAGCACCGCCACCAAACCTCCCTTTGGGCCATGCACCGAAGCAAATTGCTTCTCTTCACGATTGTGACCCTAATGAGTCCCTTTTGTCCCAAGTGTAAGGAATTATTTTAGCACCGAGTGACTTCTTTTGGCACTGTTTCTGATCTTCCACGACTATTTTAGATGATTTGCGTGAATATGGTTTTTTTCTTTACGCGGACAAAGAAGTTGCATACGAAATACCTTTTGTCGAGAACAAAAATCATAAAGTCGAGAATACAAAGTCAAGCCATTTAGCCCATTGTTGCCAAAATCTATTTCAAAAAGCCAAAATTAATTAATAACAGGTCACATATGATAAAGGAAAAACCAAGCAGTGACTTCATGCGTGCGGTTGAGGCGTTATACACTCGTGTGAAAAAGCCAGTATTTACATCCAATATTGTAGTACTTTGGGATTTGCTCTGACATCTAAAGTACCTCTGTTGGTGCAAATATTTACCCATACAATACTATATTTAGTCCAAAGTTAGTCTTTCGAAAAATGGACAAGGGTGTCCGAAGTGATAGTTCTCGGGGCGATAGAAATAGCAGTAAGAGGCGTTACCCAATTTTTCTTTGGAATGTTTTGCAAGAAACAAGGCAATTACAAAGCAATTAGATAAAGAGCGAGGTGCCTCTTTGTTCTGGCTCCGCCTTTATGCAGACATCCAGACTATAAACAACACAAATCTTGAGTGGCGTTTGTTAATATTGTTTTGTAATCTATTGTTTTGTGGACTGATTTATGATGGAAATTGCAACTTTTATGGTTATTGAGAGCGGCGTTGAAACGCGCACACGAGCAAAACCAAAAGATCTTTACCATGATTACCCAAACATTGGCATTTGTTCTTGTAACTTCCAACTTGTTTTTCCTTGTAGGAGCTTGGTGGTAAGATCTAACTTGTCTTTCTGAGTTGTTGCTCGAATTGTCCAGGATTCTGCGTTCTAGAATAACTGTCGTTAAACGCGTAAAGACATGTCTGCAATTATACTTTTTTCTCTTGTTCGTAGGAGTTTGGGACAAGGTGTTGGTTACTCGGATAACTACAATATACAGCTTTCCCCCGCCAACCGAGTGCGTGCCTTGACACAAAGACAGCGGCGCATATTCAGAAGGCATCCTGAGCTACTTCAATACATAGCAATTGGAGCAAAGAAAGCAATTCGTGAATGTCAGTACCAGTTTAGGAACAGAAGATGGAACTGTTCAGCACACAATCCAGAGAACGTATTTGGAAAGATTTATAGAATCGGTATGTACCAAAACTCAGTTGATTTTTTTCCCTAGTACCATGGTCGTTCCTTAGTTTAATTGTAATCTATAAAGATAGAAGCTTTCCGAAAGAAAAAGCGCCACATATTTCACAGAGCTAGCTACTAGAAATCTGAGGAAACTGGAATGCGAGAGAACATTTTACATAAAGCTTCAAAACTATCCTCTTATTGAATATTTATCTGAAATTGCAGAAGTACGTGGTTATGTTTTGCCCTGTTTCACGTTCCATATGTGCTCATTAGTTATCAGCAATTTGCGGCCATTTAGGATATGAACTCATAATAAGCCACATTCCTTTGGCCAAAGACGTGCTTTCAAACCTTCATATAAAGTTTTGTTCAAAACATCATATTATTGGAAAAGGAGTAAACAAATTTGTGTACCGTTAAAATGTGCGTGCTTTCAACATGACTCAAGATGATGCTATACAACAAATTAAAAAGAAGCCGAAAAGTGTGAAGTGGTAACAATTGATAAAGGAACTTCATTTCACATAAAGGAACTTCATTTCTCGAATTCCTTGTAAAATATCACGTAGATCCATGTACACGTTTCTGAAATCTGCTTGCGGAAACATATTTGTTCAAGAAACAACGAAACGGAATTTTATCAACTGAAATCTATTTCAACACCCTACTTACCAGTTTCCGTGTTTGAAAACCATACTTCCGACCGCCATTATTGCGTTTGAATGCCCACTTGAGTTAAGTTTTTATCTAAATAAAGACCAACGTCTTCCGCAGACCGAACATGCCTTAAAAATAGAAACGAATAAAGCAAACCGAACATTCACGTTTTTGAGTTTTATCGCTTTAGAAATCTACGAACCATTAAAATTATAACGCTTCTTTGACTGCAGCCGCCCACACAAATTTTAGACAAGTTTTCGTTGAATTTAATTTGAGTGGAATTATTAAAAGAAGTGTTTTCAGGTAATAAGTAGTGTTTGCGAGTGCGTGTATTCTTGTTGAATCCCTTCCGTGTGATTTGATAGAAAGAACGATGATTCTAGTAACAGAACTAAAGGAATTGCACAAATAAAGAAATGCATCCACACTCGTTGTGTCTACTTGACCACAACATCTCACGGCATCTTTCATCTCCTGAAAATAGCGACGAAGAGCGAAAAAGTTAATACTGTGGCTTCTGCGGTTTAAAGAATAATTTATCAGCCCTGCAAGAACAAGAAATTGCCGCCAAAGCTCTTAGTTTAGTGAATAAAGCCAAATAAAACTCACAAACTCTTCAGGCAAACCAGCAGCGTTGGCAGCCGTTCTCCGCCTTTACTCACGGCAAGAGGTACTCGGAATTTAATAAGGCTTTTCCCAATAGAATCTGCTTAGTAAGAACCAGATCATTTTTTGGATGTGGGTATAATGTTTCTTAGCAAATTCAGACTAAAGTTTTTCTTAAATTGTTCCTTATTTTAGTACACATGCTTATGAAAAACGACTCAGTTATTTCAGCAAGAAACGTGGTCAGGATATTCTGTATAGTTAGTCCTGTAAAACTAAAATACAACAAAACGTGGGAAGAACCCGAATTAGATTGTTTTTGTATAATGATTTAAGTGTGGTAATTTCTTAGTTTGCTTGTCCGTCAGCATTGGGGTAAATTTGAGTTCCAGTGTTCTTACTAAAGAAGCGTGTGAAGTAAGAGTAAGACTCGAGTTTTCACTTAAGCGAAGTCAGAAGTTTTCATGGTCCAGCTTGCCTTGTGTTGGATTGGGACTGTATGGAGAATCTTTATAGGAAAATGATGGTTCGATTTGCGAGTGTCGCAGTGCTAAAAATAACTACTTGGACTTCATTGAAGTGGAACCTCGGTTTTCAGTATGTTAGCGTTTCTAACCAAAGTTTAGGTTTTATCGTGCATCAAAACGAATGCGAATAATTGATCGATACTTGCTTTCTACATTAAAGTATTTTTGTTTTATTGCGACGGCCTTCCAGATTTCTGAGCAACTGCTGGATAGCGATCCATCACCAGACGCAGCAAAAGATACTCGACGCCTGTATTCAAACATTTTTGTGCGTTGTTGCCATTATTGGGATTATAGGACAGATAAAATAAAACACAGAAGTTCTAGACGAAACAAAAAATAGTATACCTAAGTTAAAATATATATTTTCTGAAAAGGACGGATTTCAATCAGCAACTTTTAGCTTTTGTTTTATATTCAGATTCGCATTTTTCTTCAGTTGAGAAGCTCTCGATGAATTCTTCGACAACGTATAGATTTTGATCAACAAGGTTTCATATGGTATGTTTTTCGCCTGTGGGATTTGGTGTATAGCTGACGTTTCGAGCGTCTGCTCCGACGAAGGGCTAATGCTTGAAACGTCAGATATGCACCAAACCTCACACTCGAAAAACATACCATATCAAACCTTGTTGATCAAAATCTATATTCAGGTTACTCGTCAAGGCAGAAAAAACAAGGTTCTCTTTTTCTAAACTAATCTTCCAGTGTTCTTCGACGACATAATCTTGTAAGCGCCATGCCTTGTTTTCCTTCCCAGTTAAGCAAAGCTTGACGACTTACTGTTCTAATAGACTTAAATTAGAATCATATTTCTTTTAATTATCTTTCACATTTTCAAGATTCTCGTGATTCTTTCCCTCTCTTGATCTCTTTTTTGCTTTTATGTGAAAAAAGCTTTAATATCGCATATTTTTTGTTAAGCAACTTTAGGTGAAATTCCCGAGTCAGTTTTCTTTCACCGCACACTTTCGTTGGAACCATCCAACTAAAGCGCTAAATGGCGTTTGCTTTCATAATTTACTTTTACGCTTTGCTGTTTCCGACTAAAGCCTCTGTCGACCTTGCTAATCTGTCTAAGGGACTGTGGAAAAATAGTAAGAGGAATGTATTAAAACTAACGGGTTTGGACATGGGCTTGCTCGTGTTCAATTTATGGTATTACCCCGGCACCCCGATGTGCTGATGTAAAGGTGAGTATACCCCGCCTGCCGTATTTTTTTCTTCGGAACTATACAACACCTTCCACTTCTCCAACTCCAGTTTGAAATAATCATTTTAGCAATAACCAATTTTGGTGAAAAAGATTGGTTTTAAATATTTTTGCTACCAACTCAAAAAAAGTTTTTCTTTCTTGGGTACTGTATTGGCAGTGATATAACGTTGCCCAAATATTCACTGGTTTTTATCTGGTGTAACATTTTTATTTATCTACATTTTATATTGTTTTCGTTCTACGCTATTACCAAATGTACCAGTTTCTAACTAAGACGAATTAGAGCTAGAATTAAGAATTCCGGATCAGTTTCAATAGAATCGTAACAACTTAATATCGCTTGTTTCAAAAATAACTTCAGAGTTTATCATGTGCATGTCGGATCTAGATGGCCAGTTCGGTCAGTTATAAAATCTTAATGGTACTCGGCAGCTATCGGAGCTGTTTCCGACAAGACTGTCCCTTAGGCCTTGTATACATAATTCAAGATAATTATACTTGATAGCGTTCGTGCCATTATATCAATATAATAACCATTCCGGATATCATATATAGTCCTTCTGTTTACACTAGGAAGGGTTTTTCCAGCACATATTCGAACAGTTTCGAACTTGAGACGCAAAACGCTTTCGAAAGTGTCTCAGTGTTACATATCGGACAGGTTTTAGTACCCAAAAAATTTACCTATTTACGCAACGACTTGTGTGTTGGCACGAAGTCCTATACAATATAGTCGGAAAACAAGCTCTTAGTCTTATAGCCGCCCAGTTCTGGCAAAAGCGCAAGTTAGGGTTGTGATAAGAAAAATATACGTGCGTGCCAGAACAGTAAAATTAGAATTATAAAATCATAGTTCATGCCTTTCAAACTTCCCGCTAGCTGCCATCGCTGCTATTAATTTCAAAAGCAACACCAAGAAAACACGTGTTATAAGAAACTGTTGCAACTTAAACTAATCGAGAGAAGCACACTATCCAGAAAGACGTGCGCGTATTACTTGGCACAAAACGGAAAAACGTTCTTCTGAGTTATGGCTTTACCAGGCTTTCATGTTAAGAACAGCTGCGGCTAAAAAGTTACAAGTTTGGTAGACAAGCTCCATTTTGGTCGAAAACGATCAATTTATTAAATATCAGAAGAATTTTAAGAAGGCGGTTTTGAGAAATAATGCCTACTTTGAGAGAGGTGATCTTGTGATCAGAAGAAAAAATTGTTTTCGTCAATTTCTCGTAGCTGTTATAAATGGTAGATAATTTGTATTTTGTCCGAAGTTTAGGTAAATGGTTGCAAAATCAAAGACATTCAAAGCTTTTACTCATATTTGTCCATACACAAGCAAACTTTAGTAGTCTGGCAGATGAATTCTGTTTTAAGCTTGACATATTGCATTCCTTAAAACATGTTTTAATGTGTGCGTTTGCAAAATGAAAGCTAAAGTAAAATGGAATTAATGTTGGACCACGAGCAGTTTCTTTTCCGTTTTTCCGTTCTGTCCTCTCCTCGACAGTGCAACCCTGAGTTGAACATAGCCTCAGTGTCCGAACTCTCTCTGCCCGACGTTATATGAGCAATTAACCATATAACGTGGAGCAAGGAGATTCTTTCATTTCTATTTTACGCTATTGCGAAAAAGACACATATACGTGCTAGCGGATAAACAAACAAACAAACAAACAAACAAATAAACAAGCAAACGCACAACTCAATGGAGTAACAACCATTGCGAGGATGGTATCGGCAGTAGTCAATTGCAAGTGGTAACGTAATCGACTGGAAATGGTATAGGGATTGTATACAAAGGATACTTTTAAATCAAAAAGGTTCACAAGCGTTAATATAAGGGAGCAAAAGAAAGTATTACACCTGAAAATACGAACAGTATGCTAATGTTGAAAACCATTCAGCTTAGTTGTCAAAGTTTATACTTCGCGATGAAGGAACTTGGATTCTTATTTTGACTTTGGCCACCCTCAGTTTCGGTCGTGGGATGCACCAATGAAACAGAAAAGTCCATTTCTCAAATAGCTGTATACACAGACGGTATACGCCGACACACACATACACATATGGGCAATATAGACACGTATATATCCCCAGAAGCCTTGAACAAAAAAAGTTACACGAACACATGTTGAGGGGGTGGGGGTCAATCGGACCCCTCTTCTCAACTTTCGACACAATTCATCCGATTGACATGATATTTGGCACATATAATGAGCTTCCTTTGTACTTTCAATTAAGCG
>JAOBYH010137319.1:0-10927 GCA_025403525.1 Umimayanthus kanabou
CGTAATTGACCGAATCTTCCGCATAATTTGCTCTCAAATTTCCGCGTAATTTGCGATTTCTTTCCGCATCCTGTCAGATGCCCTGAACAGAGGATTTAAAATTTTACTACTAGCAGGGGTTTCAAAAATATATGACCTAGAAGGAGTTGGAACAGGCAGGGTAGGAATTGAATCATTGTTAATCTAGGGTTGGAGATGTGAAGATGGAAAAAAATGTAGTGAATATACAGTGTAGGCATCCAAGTGAGACTAGTAAACATCTTTTACAACCAAAGATGCCTTGTTTTAAAACCCTTGTACTTGTACTTTTGTATCAGTTACATTCAATAAGTGGTTTAATTATTACCACGTAGTTGTTTTTAGATATCCAGTGTTAAAAATATATTTTAAATTTCTTTAGGCAGTGAAGTATCCCAAGAGTGCATACATTTATCTTAATGATGTAATTGGAAAAAGATTTGATAGTCCTTCGGTACAGCGCTACAAGCAAAGGTTGGTATTTCACCGATACTCTGTCCACATTTTTATAGACACAGAGACAAGATTAGATAAATGCCTTTCAAGAACTGAAAAAATCTAAGATATATTAAATTAATGATTTTGAGCTTTTCTAGAATGTGTATCAGTATGACTTAGTTTGGGACTGATCATTAAAAACACATAGTAGGCCACTCCCGCAGCTGAGCACCGCTCAATCAATCAACCAATCAAATAATTTGACTGACCATGGTCTACATGTATCATGGTCGATCACGCTTGGTCATAGTCGACCATGCTAGGGTTAGGGTTGTGATTGGGGTTAGAGTTAGAGTTAGGGTTAGGGTTTTGGTTGGGTTAGAGTTAGGGTTGGGGTTAGAGTTAGAGTTAGGGTTGAGGTTGGGGTTAGAGTTAGGGTTAGGGTTAGAGTTAGAGTTAGGGTTGGGGTTAGAGTTAGGGTTAGGGTTAAGGTTGGGTTAGAGTTAGAGTTGTGGTTGGGGTTGAACATGATTGACCACACTCGATCATGGTCGTCCTGTTTTTTATGCCTAATGCCCGATCGATCAGCTGTTCTTGCTCAACCTGCGTTGATCGACCGATGGACCACAGTCAACCACAGTCAACCTTCATCGATCACAGTCGATCAATCAGCTCTCAGCTGGTAGAATGGCCTAAGCTACTCTCTGAAAACACCTCTAAGATTACATTAATTTTGGTAACTGTTCCTTAGCCAATCAAGCAAAAGACTGTAAACTTCTCATATGGAAGCAAATCAGGGTTGAGTCAGCTTATGTAGTTTGTGATATATTGTAAAGCTGGTCTTACAATGTACATCTATCTTGAATCACACATTTTCCAACTGTATCAACCATGCTCTGATGAATGTTTAGTGCAGTTTTATTTGACAGCAAGAGAAACTAAAGTGAAAGTTTAATGCTTACAGAAGATTTGTATTGTTTTATGTATCAATTAACTTCTGCTGAACATTTTTATCTCATTCAGGTTTCCTTGGTATGATTTAATAAAGGATGAAGAAAGAGGTGAGAACGGATCCAACTTTTTTTCAAATTGAATTATCATGTTTGTGGGTAAGGGACTGAACTGTTCTGTTTGACTCAAAATGAATGAAAAACTGTTGGATTGCAAAAACTACAATTTCATACAGTACTGTAGAACAATTTCAGAAACTTAAAGTAAGAGTAAATTTCAGGAAAAACTTCACTGACATGTCACTCAGAAACTGGCTACCATGGAAACACGTTGATTAAAAAGCACAATTTTAGCACAAAAATTATTCCTTGATAAATTTTAGCAAAAGTCGCAAAAAATTGGAGCTCTATCCTTGATGGTTCTTTCTTTAGAAGTTTGAATATGGCATGGCACTTTCAGCCTCCAGTATGAATTGGGTTAAAAGACAGTACATGTAAAACTAGGCAGAATTGCAAATTATATATTTTTTTAAAAAAAGATAATGGACTGAGATAAATGGCTAATGAATGTAATGTGCAGTCTTTCCTGATATAACAGTAATTCATTGATACACACAAAAGTCTGAGTTTGTTTCTGTGTCCTTTGCACCATACACTTAGGTACTGTGTTGTTCAGACACGATGAGAACACCGTCTACAGTCCAGAGGAACTCCTTGGAATGATCCTTAATAACTCCAGAATCATTGCACAGGATTACGCAGGTTTGTACATGTTGGTGGTACACACATATATATTATACAGGGTCTGTATACCACCTGGAAAAACTTAAATTCCTTCAAAGATTTTTAGGAATTTTTCTTCAAGGCCTGGGATTCCTTGAAAAAGGTCACAGCTAGGGGTTTTCATTTTGGGTCCTTGAAAAATCCTTGAATTTCTAGTTTGCCGATTTGGCAGGCTAACTTTATCTCTCTTGGCTGCAAATAAATTATTTGACTGCTGTCATTGCTCTATCGCAATGAAAATTTTTGAAAAAGAAAAATTCTTTATTATATTAAAATGGATTTTGCTCAAACAGATGCTTGGGGCTCCTCATACCCCATATACGGGGACTTTAAAGAAGCCCCATAGACCTTGAAAAAGCCTGGAAAAGTCCTGGAATTTTGTCATGATCTATGGGGAAGAACCCTGACTAATTTATTATTTGTTAGTACTTTATTCCATTGTACACTGGCAGCACAGATTTTCTGATATTTCAGAACAAGCTCAAGAAAATTAATGTACATGTACAGGTGTAACTAAGAGTTGCTCAATTGTTTCTCTCACCATTTCACTGTTTCATATGAAATTCACTTATTTCCATTCACTTGGACCATAATAATTTTCTCAAGTTGTACAATGCAAGTTGTGCTTCTGTTACTTGTACATGTAAACAAACTGTTTTACAAAGTACCAAAAAATTACTATACAGTGTAATTGATGTTGTTGTAATCGTTTTTACTAATTCCACTTGCAGAACATCCCATTAAAGACATTGTTATCACAGTTCCAGCATATTACCGCCAAGCTGAGCGTAGAACAGTTATTAGGTTTGTATTATAACCATTTGCTTCCTTACTGAGTTAGTGTACAAGGTGAGAAGCTTCAAGGTTGCCTTCCACCCTCCCTTACAGGTACATGTACTGTATGTCAAAGCATAGATGAAGCCTAGGGTGGGACAACTGGTAGGAAGATGGCAGCTTGGTGAACAGTTTGAAATACTGATTTGTTACCAAGAGATCCCCATAAATTAGTATCAGCTGATTTTGAAAATTATTTGCTCTACTTTCAACAGAGCTGCTGAACTTGTTGGTTTAAACGTGCTTCAATTGATGAATGATAATGCTGCAGGTATGATTGTATTGTATTGATGTTTTTAATCGCATGATCAGTGTTTGTGTAAGTACGTACTGGCTATTAAATATGTAGAGACACGTACATGCATGAAACACTGAAGAGAGGCCACACCATATTTTTTTGTTTTCAGATAAGTTGACCTGACTACCTGAAAAGAAAAAAAAGAGGGGAGAGAAAGGGGTGGGGTTCTCCAAAGGCAGTGATGACAATATAAAACTACCCAACTAGAGTTGATATAAAGGTGTCTGGAAAATTAATGTCCAGAGATTGTAAAGGTGTCTAGATTTTTCCAGAGGTGTCTAGATGTATCCAGCTGTCAAGACTTATTCTATGGACATGTCTAGACACCTCTGAACACTAGCGATGTAGACATCCAGACACCTCTGGATACATGTACATCTAGGCACAAAGATGCCTGGAGATGTCTAGGCTTGTCCAGAGGTATGTAGACACCTCTAGTTGCATATAGATACCAGAGGTGTCTAGATGTGTCCAGACACCTCTGTATAATTCTCAATGTCTAAACATCCTTTAGTTTCTAAAATCTAGACACCTCTAGACATGTCTATACACTTCTTGACATGTTTGAACAACTTTGGATACAGGAGGTGTCTAGACATCTCTGGATTCCTCCAGACACCTTTGTATCAACTCCTGCAAATAATGATGTTGTTTGCTAAGGTATTTCTGTGTGAAGCACCAGCTCCCATCCAACCAGAGAAATTGATCTGTTTGAAAGAAGATTATGCCAAAATGTAAAACAATTTTTTTAGAAAAGAATTATAGTAGTTGATGTACTTTTGTGGCCTGCATACATGTTCATTCGTGACAAAAACCATGAACTGTTCTGTCAGACTGTTCAGGAGACAAGTTGTCTGCTACTCAGTTTTTAACTGTAACTGTGTTGAAAAACAGAGACAAATCACTAACAGCAGTTCTAGAATAAAGAAAAACATTTTTATGCTTGGTTTTCCTCTGGCATAATTTATGCATACTGTTTGTACATTCATATGATAATAAGACTCCGCAAATGAATTTTGGGGGTGAAATGTTCTGACCATTTATAAGGGCTGTTGGATTTATTGTATTCTGTCACTATTTGCCAGGTTCTAATTTTGTTCACTTTTCTAAAAAAATTATGTTTTAGTTGAAAACTTGTCAATCCCTCATACATAATTCTTTTGAGGTTTATAATTTCATACAGTCATCACCCAACTGAATGGTTTACATTTTTACAATTGTTTTTATATTTTGCTTTGCAGTTGCCTTAAATTATGGTGTCTTCCGTCGAAATAGCTTTAATGAAAGCGAAAGGGTATGTTTTCTTCATTATAACTATAGTAACTAGACATAATGACAAGTTCTGTTAATATTTTTACAGTGACTATAATTGTTTTTTTTTACTGAGTGACACTATAAAATTATTTGTAAAAAGGGCCCCCAACAAGTTTCACAAACCCTGTCATCCCACTTTGTTTTCCCACTAATCCCCCACCATTACACTTTGTTCTGCCATCTATCACTACTGTACATGTAGTAGTTGACTACCTTCCTACTGTAGAGAAGACAGACAGACAGGTTTTATTGAAACAGAAACATTATTGCCTTGAGTACCTATAAAGTTGCAATGCATAAAAGTACATGTATGGACCTGTTCATTTACTGAGATTGGCTGTATATTGTTTTCAGTACATCATGTTCTTTGACATGGGAGCTAGCAGTACAGTTGTTACAATAGTGGGTGAGTAGGACTGGCACTGACTTTGATATCACATGTGTTTGTTTGGGCAGTAGTTTGTGGGAAAGTCTACAACGTATTAAAAGTAAAAAGCCACAAAACTTTATTTGTTGCTTCATCATTATGAAAACTTTGAAAAAAATGTAAATAAACTTAGTGCTATAGTGAAACTGAGGACAAATATAGACTCTGCACTTGCAAATTGGTTATCCAGGTTAATAGTGGAGTGCAAGGTCCGTACGGCAAGTTATGGACTGAGTTTTTTCCCTTCCTTTTATGGCCCAAGCGCGAAGTGCGCAGGCCATGAAAACAAGGAAGGAAAAAACGAGGGTCCATAACTTGCAGTACAGACCGAGCAAACGAGGCTAATAAGATGTTTATTATATGGCTTTGTTGATTATTCCGGAAAAAGAATGAAATCATTTGACGTTTTGACAGGTGATCAAGAGCTAGTGGTCCATAGGGCTAACTTACAAAAACCAAAATACTAAAATATTACCTACTGCAAATATGAACTGACCAGAGTTTGGTATGCCTTCCAGCATATAGCACAGTGAAAACAAAGGACCGAGGAATCACTGAGACCTCACCACAGTTATCCATCCGAGGTGTTGGGTGGGTACATTGTACAATGTGATTCTTGTTAATGTATATAATAATAATTTGCTATCATTAAAAGGGAACTTTCCATGAGGGCAGTGAAAAACAGTGCAGTAAATGAGTAAATTAAAATAATGGTCTTAATTTATAACACATTAAAATAAAATTCACAGTGTCCCTCAAAGTCATTGTGTAAAGTTATTTTTAATTGACATAGACAAAAATATCTTTTTTCTGGAAATCTTTTGAAAATTTTAGGAAATCTTCAAAAATTATCAAAAAACTTTTCAGAAAGTTTTTGCTGAGTTTTGAATATTTTGTTGGTAATTTTCAAAAAAATATATGAAAATTTTAGGAAAATCTTTGGAAGGGGACACATTGCCCCACTGTCTGTTGACCTGCCACTGGCAAATTTGTAAATAAATAAATAAATGAATAAAAAGAACAGCCTCACTAGTGGATCAGTGTCAGTGGTAGTTTGACATGAATTTTAGGAGTGGTGTACTATTCTCCAGAAAAACACTAGTCTTGTGTCTGTATAATTTGTTTTGTGTAAGTAATTTGTAATAGTCCTGATCATTTTGTCAACAAGATACAAATCATTATTTTTACAACACTTTTAGTGCCAGTAATCATTATGTGCACATTATAGATTGAGTAGGTACACTGGCAGTGCGGCACAAACACACAAACTTGATATTAGAATGTTCGATTTTGCAGCTAGACATACACAATAAGAATGTTTTGTTGTGGCTGCAGGTTTGATCGCACTTTAGGTGGACATGTGATGGAGATGCGACTTCGAGACCACCTTGTAAAACTGTTTAAGGTACTAATTCTAACTAAGGTTTATAAAGAGTGCGGTTGCACTGCCAAATGATTTTTTCTCTTAATAATTATTAACTCTGATGATATTTAATTAAAATCTAAATCCAAAATTTTAGTTTGAAGTCTACAGCTACATGTACATGCATGTACCAAACTTGCAAAAAAATGTAGTTGATTGTTTAAAAATTTGTACTTGGATGCTGAATAGATGAGGTTGCCATGGAAACAGAAATAATTACTGTTAAAGTACAAACTTGATAGACTTGAGGAGCAAGGTATTCTTATTAAATAACAAAACAGCTGAGAGCAATCAGACATTGCCTATGAATAATCTTTTAATGTTCAGTGCAGAGAAAGAAAAGGGTCACCTTAATTAACTGATACATTAATGACAAACATAAATAGAAATGCAACTAGTTCATTGTTATTTATTGTTCACACATTGCTTGTTGTTTAACTCATTTAGGAAAAACACAAAACAAAGGGAGAAGTTACACAATCTCCAAGGGCCATGGCTAAATTCCACAAGGAAGCACTGCGCCTGAAACAAGTACTAAGTGCCAACACTGACCACTATGCCCAGGTTAGTTTAACAGCCAACCAGTGCATCATACACACAGCGGTCCAAATTTAGATTTTTGTAACCAGCCCATATTGATTTTTTCAGCTCAACTCATTTTTAGTCAGCACAACTACATGTAAACAGTAACCAGACTGAACAATTAATTTAACTAGTTTGAAAAGTAAGCATTTTTAAATCTTTTAAAACAGATTACTTTTTGACATCCTGTGTTACATGTAGCTACTCCTCCTCTTTCTCGTCCTCCTCCTTCCCCCTCCTCTTCTTTCTTGTCCTCCTCCTCCCCCCTCCTTTTCTTTCTCCTCCTCTTTCCCACTCCTCCTTTTCTTCTCCTCCTCCTTCCCCATTCTTCTTTTCTTTCTCCTCTTCCTCCCCCCTCCTCCTTTTCTTTCTCCTCCTCCTTCCTCCTCCTCCTTCCCCCTTCTCCTCTTTCTCCTCTTTCTCCTCCTCCTCCTCCTCCTCCTCCTCCTCTTTCCCCTCCTCCTTTTCTTTCTCCTCCTCCTTCTCCCTTCTCCCTTCTCCTCCTCTTTCTCCTCCTTCCTCCTCCTCCTTTTCTTTTTCCTCTTCCTCCTTCCCCCTTCTCCTCCTCTTTCTCTTCCTCCTCCTTTTCTTTCTCCTCCACCTTACCCCTTCTCCTCCTCCTTCCTCCTTCTCCTCCTCTTTCCCCTCCTCCTCATCCCCCTTCTCCTCCTTTGTTTTCCTCATTATTTTCCTTCTTCTTCTCATCCCTTTTATTTTCTTCCTCATCCTTTTTCTTCTCCTCTATATCCTTTTTCTTTTCCTACTCCTTCCTTAATGCCATGATCATTATTTTTATTATTCCAACAATCATGTAGTTAATATGGTGCTAATAAGTGAATAACTTTCCAGATTGAAGGTGTGTTTGAGGACCAGGACTTCAGAGCTAAGGTTACCAGGGTGGAGTTCGAAGAAATGATTAAAGACTTGCTGGAAAGGGTGCCAGGCCCTGTGGAGGAGGCACTTCTCTCGGCTCACATGAGAATGGTTAGTCTTTACACTCTTGTGGTTAGAATCAACTTTGTTGTATACAGTAGACCCTCAGCATTATGAGGAAACTCAACTTGGATTACAAAAATGTGTTGGTTACATAATATGCGCCAATAGCCAGTGTAACATTGCGTGAAAGTGGATAATTTTGAGGTTTCTTGAAGAGTGGTTCAAAATCGTCACTCAGGCCATTTTTACACTGGTCTCTTGAATTGTGATAGTGCTTTACTTTATACTGTTTTCTTTCCACAATTCAGAAACATATTGAGAGTGTCATACTTGTTGGTGGAGGGACAAGAGTCCCCAAAGTACAGGAAGTTCTCCTTAAAGTTGCACAGAAGTAAGTGGAATTGTTGATAGTAATTTTGTTTCTCATCTTGTACAGAGAATCTAAAAAATTGAAACTAAAGTCAGTGTTAGTTTCAAAGCCATTAACAGGATCTAGGAAGCTAGTACAAGTTGCCTAAAGGAGTTTATGACTGAGTATAAAGCTTGGGCTTATAACCTTATTTATAATACACATTTATAATACATTCTGACATTTTTACACATCAATTCAGCACCAGCTTGCCACTGAAATCTTGTCACACTAGTTAGCAACATTACTTGGTTAAAAGATTGATGCAAAACAATCTAGGGGGGAGCTAGAACTTCTATCTTACATGCAGAGAACATAATTATCAGGAATTATGCATATACAAAAAGCTATTTATTATTACAGGGTTAAAAATGGTGAGGTCAGAAAACTTCCTTTTTTCAATTTATTTCTTAAACAGTGAATGTAAGAAACGTTGCTATGTATTTACACATCAAGGACCACATAGTTCTGTCTCAGGACAATGTAGGTCAAGAAAAGTCGCTGACACGAGTAATTCAACATTTGGCAAGTCCAGACTGAACCATGATGTTCAACTAGTAGTGGAACGTCTTTCCCTGAGCTAACTGCATACATAAATGTACCCGACACCTGTTTTCAGTTTTAATTTCCAAGTAATTTAAACTTTGTTTTCTATCACTTTCTAAGGCCCGAGCTTGCAAAGAACCTAAATGCAGATGAAGCAGCAGCCATGGGTAGGTCTTCCATTTCATTTTCAGTTGCTAGGTAAATTTGCTTCTCCATTTCAGTGTTATTAATAATAACAATAAAATGAAATTATAGTAATAATGATGATAATAATAATAATCATCTTTAATCTGAAACACAAAAAAACCAGGATTTTTTCAAAACTAGGCTTCCAGTGTGTACTTGGGACCATTTGATGGACTAATTCTCCATGGTGGTTTTTCAGTGACATTCAAAACCAACCTTGCAAGTATACTATAAAATTTTTGAATTGATTTAGCAGCTTTTGTCTTGGAGCATTTTTGAAGGATTTCTCTGATTTGGCTAATTTCTAAAGAGTTCCAAATTTTGTGAACCCTGTACCTGTACATGAAGTAGAATTTTCTTTGACCACTCGCTGATGATTCCTGTGGAATGTTTAACAGAAGGTTGCTGCCCAGATTGGACTGTATTGGCCTCCATTTCGCATCTTCCCCTCCAGGAGTTAGGTTCTAACACATTTTTACCATTTTCCTGCAGGTGCCGTGTACCAAGCTGCTCACCTCGGCAAAGGGTTCAGGGTGAAGAAATTTATAGTTAAGGATGCCAACATCTATCCCTTGCAGGTACTTTGTAGTTACTCTGCTGTTCATTCTTAAATGAAAATACTCCGGGGAATTTGGATTAGGGTGTGCCGCCCAAGCCTTCAAACCCTGACCCTATGATCTCAGACCATAAAAAAACAAATTTCTATAATCTACACAGGAGGAATCAGACAGCGGTGGCACAGCGGCTGGGGTTTACACTACTATCAGACTGCTGTCCACATTAATGTCACAGCAGTGACAATTGCCACTATTGTGACACGGGTGGTAGTGACAGTATTGTGACAGCGGTGTACTTAACTGTGCTGTGACAGTAGTAGCTTAGACAGCACTGTGACAGCGATGGCAGCAACATTAGTGTGTCAGCGATGTAAACTGACAACGGTGCAATAACGATGACAATGACAACGCTGTAACATTACTGTTCACTCAAGTGTGAAAGTAGTGGCAACTGACAGTGCAGACACAGCGCTGCAACAATACTGTCAGCGCCATTGCTGTCACAACGCTGTGCACATCTGTGTCTAACCGCTGTGGGATTCCTCCTGTGTAGTTCAGACCAAACTGAAGAAGTCAATGCTCTATTTCAGTGCTGGAAAAAGCTCAAATTAAGAATAGGTTTTGGTACATGTATCGCCAAGACAAAAACTGACAAAATTAGGTTGTGGAAAACTGCTACAGGTCATCATGGGAAAGGTTATTTTAAAAGTCTACATACTCCTAAATAGCTTTCGTTAGTCAAAGGAGGGTGCTAAACTGATTAAGGAAACATAAATACAATAAATACAGTGTACAGAGACAAATAAGGAATAAATAAATATTACGAAGTGCTGGTGTAAAATTTGTGTAAGTGTCAAGTGCTAAAGCTTGATACAAAAGTTTCAAATCTTTTCAAGTGGGCCAGGATTGTGATCGCAAGAATGGCCACAAGTCTGTCTCCCTGAAAGTGTTCTGATGTAGGTGCTTCTACGGTGTCCCTTGGGAGTAGGTTCCAGATTCTTAGAGAACGAATACCTATTTCAGAAAACAAAAATAGTATAAACCTTGAATGGTAGAGAAAACTGTTTCTGAAGAGTAATTAGCTCACTTGACCTGCTGTGCTAGGTAACGTTTGACCGAGTTAACAAAGCTGAGGACGGCAGTGAGACAGTGAAAACCATCAAGAGAACGCTGTACCATCGCATGAACACTGTGCCGCAGAAGAAGGTGATGACCTTCAACAGACA
>JAOBYH010137430.1:0-10921 GCA_025403525.1 Umimayanthus kanabou
TTGTTAGGGCTTTACGAAATACCTTTCTTCACGAATATTCTCCATGTGTAAACAGAGATTAAAGAGGCCAAGTTGAGTCCAAGACGATGCATAGCAGCCATGAGATAGCCTCCACTGCGCCACTTAGGCGTGGGCAAGTTTAATGCTAGTTCAATAGGACGCCTCAAATGACTGAGAACAATAGCTTATTATTTAATCTCGACATAACCAAAAAAAATGTTTGCCTGAAAAAAGAACATTCCTGTTCTGCCCGGCATAGCAGAAGTCTTGGGTTCGAGTCCCGTTGGGGTGTGATTTTTTTCCAGGCAAAAATTTGCAACTGCTTGAGCTGCAATTAAAATAGGAAAAGTGTACGCAAGAAGTACTAGTCGGCTCGATGCTTCAGTATCACCAAAGTTACCTTATTCAAAACACATACTAAAACTGATCGTCAACATAGAAAGAAGCCGTTCTTAACCCTAGAAGCCTCGAAGAAAAAATAGTTACACGAACACTTGAGGGGGGGTCAATAGGATCCCCCTTCTCTTTCGACACAATTAGTCCGATCGACATAACATTTGGCACATTTAATAAGATTCACTTGTACTTTCAATTAAGCGAAACCACGTGGTGTGTAATTAGTTTCCATGGCAACGATATTCAAATAAATGACGTCACAGGCGGCCGCCATCTTGGATTTTTAAATTTTCAGATTTTGTTCAAATTTGAGTTTTCGTACTTCAAAAAGACGAGAAAACAGCATTTAGCAATTGAAATCCACAAAATAGTTAGAATCCATTGTGAAGTTGTCAGTATTTAGTAAGTTTCTAGCGAAAAGTTGAGATTTTGCAGTCAACACACAGATTGCGTGACTTTTTATGATGACGTCATCAGTTGTGACGTCACTTAAATAGCGTCAAAAGATGTGCAAATGAACAAAGAACAGTTGTACCAAAGCTTTTGACAATCGGTCATGCAGCAAAAATTTAAAGCCAAAAAATCGAGGGGCTTCTAGGGTTAAGGTTATGTAAGTTATAGTAAAAAGACATCTGCCTTCTTAAAATTTTTTTCACGTCAAGAGATGGCGTACACTATATGCTGGAAGCTCTACAATTATATTCCTTAAATTAATTCGTTTTACCAAGGTAGATATCAGAAAAAGAAGCCAATTGAAGATGCCTAGTGCCTAAACGTTTTAGAACTGGTATTTTGGTATAGCGACAGTTGACTTTCTCGTGTTCCATATATATATTATAGGAATGGATTACTAAGTAGATGTAGAAATTGAATTCCTAACCGCTCGCTTTTGAATAAGCGTGTCCTGAATCGAAATGAAAAATCTTGAAATTTACGTAGATCGAACGTTTGTATCAATGTGAAAAATCAATAAACTACAATCAATGGTGCAAACTTTGCGAAGACTGTTGACAATTTAACGGGTTCAACTCTCTTGAACAACTGCAGATATCAGATCGAGCCCAGATCGAGTCCATGATTTAAGCCACACTGTGAATGCTGTTGGCACAACTGTGAATATGCTTTTCTTGAAGAAGTTAGTCGATAGTTGGCGTGGAATCGGCTTCAGTTTTGACAGCTGATTCTATTTTGGTTACAGCTCTATCTAATCCGTTAGTGATATGTTTTTCCGATCTTTTTCACAGCTGGTCTTTTTTCACGCCTTCCCTTCAGGAGTGCCGGGGGGGGGGGAATGCGTTAACCGAGGATTATTATTAATGGAATTGAAACTGTGCATAATTACTTGTAACTTTACTCCTCAAGCCAATATTTTACAGTTTTAAAATTTGTTTCAACATCTTGTGAGGAAAGTGGTTTTTAAATTCATGAGGATATTTCAAGAGTAAGTTTGTGGAAGGTACTTGAAAGAGTGCGTCTCAAAGTCTTTGACTACGACTTTCAATATGAAAAATGATAGCGAGACTGTCGGTATTTTCTGAAAGAATTATAGTTAATTTGAGAATTACAAACGAAACTCTGAAAACAACAGAAAGAACAAAATGCAAGTTTCCTTTTTTAATTTAAATAAAAAGACCTAAAATCAAGAGGACTGAAACTCCATAAGGTTAACTAATGCTTTCTTTAATGACAGAATATTTTAGTTTCGCCTGTCAAAAATCTCGGAAGATATGGTTTTGGTAGAAATTAGAAAAGTTACAATTTGAAAGGGTTAATCTGTTCCTACAATATAATATATATTTATTTTCTGGCGAGTCTAGTTTCCATTTAATGCGAGAGTTGGAAAGGTAACAATGTCGCACGCATAGACAAAAAGTACCCTGATATCGTTGAAAATGAGTTCATGTCACGGCTTTTTCGAGGAAAGCAACAACCTTTTCTCCTTTATTAACGTTTTGTTAATTCAGGAAAACTCTGTCTCACTAGCTTGTGTGAATGGAAATTGCAAATTTAAGGTTATATCCAATCCCAAAAAATAAGAATAATTTAAGAACACTTGATGCTGAATTCCTCAAAATACTTAAGAACATCATATCCAAAATTAGACGTGTTTGTCTTAAAACGACTAAAGGAACACAAAGCATGCAGGTGGTTCCACCTTCAAAATGCAGACGATTTTTAGTTACAAAAACATTACCCAACTCTAAAACCATAATGTGTTCGGCAGGAAAATTGTCTGCAAATCAACTAGGCACCAATTATAGCAAAGGTGTTGTCATTCTTTCCAATCCAAAACTCGACTTGACAATTACTGCTATTCAAAACAACATTAGCAGACACGCAATTCAGTTAGTGTCTATTCTAATTAAAAAAAATCATGTTGTATTGGCAAATATTTTTGCACCAAACGACCAAAATTTTGTAAATTAAAGAGTTGATTTTCTCTTAGAAGTAACCTCTAGCAAACAAACGCGTTATTTCAATTGCTGGTTGTCATTAGAGACGACAAAATCGGCGTCACTCATTCTACTTCTAAACATACCGTAAGCAAAGAAATTGATAACCTGGTCACGTTACCGCTTGCAATAAGGAGCAGGTTGTTTGAGTAAGTAACTGAAGACATTACTGGCGGTAATAGCAACAGATAATTTATTCTCCACAAACGGTTGGTCGCACGGTTCCCCATTACTCGTGTCTCAACCACAACGCTTGATTCAGTCACAACTTAAACACAGCACGTTGCCTGATTACAGGCTGATCCATCTGAAAACTCTTCCTATTCTTGATATCTTCACTATCTCGCTTTATTAATAACTTCATTTGTTTCACACTTGCCATCTGCCTGTTAGGGCCACTCCTTAAATAATTTCTGGCTAAAATTCTGAAATGCTCTTGCAAAACGCAATCCTTAGCAACATTACTTGACTATTTACTATTTTTAGTGATTACATAATTTTGTGTTTACTTTCAGTATTCTACAATGTTCTAGAGAGTTGTAGAAAGAAACAATAGTTCTTTGCTCTACAAGGTTCTGCAGTGTTCTGCTAGTGTTTTAGGTTATATTTTAGAAATATATAAAACAATCTCGATTAACTTTCTGGTAAAGAAAACAAAACAAAACTGGAAACTGTTATAGAGTTTACTAAAACTGTAAAATAGAATCAAAACGAAGCCGTTTTTTGTAACAAGACATCTGGCGTCAACTTTATCAAAATAAAAAAAAGCCTTCACATGTATGGCGAAATGCAAATCAAAAATAGGTTACCCATTAGACTACCTCCACATGCCCAAAGTATGGTTATAAATGATTACATTAAAAGCAACATCATCACAACAACGACAGTGCATATCACTTAGCGGTAACAGCTTTATTAACATCTAAGTTTCTGTCATTATAATAGGTGGTTTGATCATGAAAGTTTGACAATTCTCTGCTCAATCAAAATAAATTCGCCGACACCTTTTAGAATATACCAGATTTTCTGAGTGTAAATACGCCAATTGGGATGATAAAGGTATCCTTGGTAAAGTTGAAAATTGAAATACGATCCTTTACTGTTTCACTACCATTTCGAATAGCAGTGTTCTAATTCGTCGACAAGAAATATTTATCTGCTTCAAAAACTTAATGAACTTCAAAGAGAACCAGATTGAAATTATCTACAACTATTAGTGAGGAATTAAGTAAGGTCAAACTAAACTTAGATGAAATTTAATAAACTTAAAATCCAAAGACTATATATTAAAACTAGGAATGATTCCAAATAATCGGAAAAGGAAACAATACAAAAAAGGCACATTGCACGTCTCCAAGATGACGCTGATAACAATTAATGATAATGATAATTTCAAGCAAGATAAGCGTTATCACGAGAATTTTTTAAGAACTAATAATCGCAATCCCTCAGATCAAACTTTTCTGTGTTCTTTAAAACTGCGAACCTGCCAACCGTATTTGAGGAAGAGAAAAAGCACTATGAAGGACTCTTTTCTAAGCAAACTTGTTCATTTGAATGCGTTTGAAAATTGGTAAGAGACTCCTGGCCAGATGGCTTAGTGATGGATTATCATGAATGTTTTTGGAATATGTCTATCAATGCCCTGGTCGAAAGCTTCAAATATGGTTTTCAGTCTTGCTGTCTTTAATATCCCAAGAGTGAGGAACTCCAAGCAATTATTCTCCGAAGTGGAGGTGAGAATGTTAGGGCAAGATAGCCACCGAGACGTGAATGCGGTGAGGCAGGTGAATAAACTCGCTTCTTACCAACACAGCGGAAACTAATTGTATTTACATATAACAAAACAGTAAACAGAAGTAATAAAGTGTAGAAATTGTAATTACTGAGGCCAATCTGGTCCACACATAACCAGATAATTTAAAAAGTACTTTTTGTCCTTATTCGTAATTAAAAGGCACCATTTTTACATCCATACGTCAAAAATGTTCCTGCTTTTGCGGAAAATGTGTTCAAGTCACTTTTTTTGAAGAAAACAGAAATTACCTTTTATTGTGGTTTAACGTTTTGTCATGGCAAAAGTTATTGCGCACGCCAATTCGTGTTCATGTACGTACGTGTAATACATATCTAATATATTCTGTCACTACTGTCGTTTTTATTAACTAATAGATGAAAAAGGTCTTTTCATAACATTACACTGGTAATGCGAAAGTACAGAATACAAAACTGGTTTTGAAACATTTTTCCAACATGTCTGACTGAATACCATCTTAGCCCATGCTTGGCGACATATTTTATTCGTTTCTGAAATTGATGTGTGATTCATGTTTTAGATTTTTTGTGAAAACAGAAATGTACCCCATGTAATAATTCAGTGAAGCGTGTACCTAGATTAGCGCGGTGTATAGTTGTTGATGTTATTCTAGGTTTGTATGATATATAGAAAGTTTGGAAGCTTTCTTGCGAGCACTGTTATTGTCAGTGTTGATTGAAAAAAGCTTCCCTAGGGTCTCAAAATAATTTCGTGTTATGGTCAAACTGAGCAAATGCTCTTCAGCTTGGCCCTTTCTAGCTTCCACTTATACGCTTTTCGGAGCAAAGTTTCAAAGGGAGAACGGATATAATTAACCATTGCTAGAACATCTTCAAAACATAAAACAGCTTGAATACAACTTGTTTTTGGTTTGGTATTTCCATTTTTATATCATTTGTTTTTTTGGTTTGTTTTTTACTGCACTGTATACTTTAATTTTTGCTGCACTGTATTCTTCAATATCTAGAGAGCTGAAACTTCTCAATATAGTATTGGTCAACTTAATCTCTCTTCTACTGCTTGTTCATGCAACCAGTCTAGTTGTTAATGTGTCTAGCTTTTGCGATTAATTATAGAGTTTAATATTTGTCAAAGCCTGGGAAAATACTCTGTCTAGTACTGGTTGTCCTTAACACTTCACATTTGCCAAAATCGTGAAGTGATTTGTTTTCCGCTGTGGAATAAACCGCTCACTTTCAAACCACACATGACTTCTTATTCAAGAATATCTACCTCCAATCGTTTTCCAAATCAAGCAGCTAGAAACAGAACTGAAGTCTGTACCTACCTGGTACCCCGGCCTGGTACTAAATTACTTTTCGCAGTATCAAAGCACAAAACTGAGCGGAAGTGACAGTCGAAGATACGACAAACCGCTAAGGTGCAGATATAGAATCTATCATGCAGAGACGTTGTAATTCTAGTTACGAACTGATCACAGCCCACCCTACATTATTTTAATCTAACCTGGAAATCAACATGAACAAAGCGTGCAACAAAGGCACCTAACCCTCGTGTTTCCTGAATGGAACTAGAACATATGACAGCACTGAGTAAAAAAAGCTTACTAATGGAACCACGTGTACAAAGATCATTTATAAATGACTGAGGTGGAACAGGACTTCTTCACTAACGTGCATGATCTTTAACATTAGAGCAAACCTAGAGCGGATGCTTTTGGCCAAATTAAATTTCTCAATTCAATAGCAAAACAGACCGAGCATCTACGTGTCTTTCATGTTTTATCGATTTCGAAACTACTAAAGAATGGTTTACCATATTTGAAGCTAACAAACAATATTCTCTAGCAGACAATGTCTCATTCTATACGGAAACGGTCGTTGATAGATCATTGATAACAAAAGGCGTGTTGTTGAGTCTGTTTACAAAACAGGAAATGGACGAATGCGGTACTATACACTTGACATCAGAAACATAGTTCATTCTCGATCATAGTTGGGAATTTATGTACCGCCGAATTTTTGTGCAAAATTGCTCTATCAATTACTAAATGTTTGACAAAACATTAAATTCAGTACGATTTAATACTGATATCATTATAAATCATCTACATCAGAATTTACATCTACATGATGTTAAAT
Organism: Umimayanthus kanabou; assembly: GCA_025403525.1. NCBI lineage: Eukaryota > Metazoa > Cnidaria > Anthozoa > Zoantharia > Parazoanthidae > Umimayanthus > Umimayanthus kanabou. Next base: position 6,768 of record JAOBYH010137430.1, read on the forward strand.
TCTAATGTTTCATAAAGTTTTAGGGTGTATTTTATGAAAAGACTTGATACGGAATGCTTTGAAACAAGAAAAACTGGCACAAGAACCTCCAACCGGCATCAAAACACTTAAGATCATGTCAAACCTGGATTCTGCTTGTTCAAGTTGGTCAGTGGGAATATGTAATAACGTTTAATAGAACAATATTTTGAATACATGATGTTATCCAATTACTTCTAATTAAATAAAAAGAAAAGCCAGTAATTATATATTATAAATAAAATCATAGTAAATGTATATTGCTAGATTCGATGTTAAATGAGTATTTTTGTATAACAAACCTTACTAATCTAATTCTAATCTAATTGTATACTCCCAAATGTAGATTTCTGTATCACTGGGAGGGATGGTCTTGTGACGTGTGTTTATAGCCATCCGCAAGTAGCTAGGTACTTTGAAGGAACTTATGGCAGGTAGCTAAGGCCCGTTTCAAACGCCGTGCTACAGTCGTGCCGAGCAAGCTCGACTGTAGCACGACTCGGCTCGACTTGGTTTCAGACGCCGAATTTGAGTCGAACTGAGGTCGGACTTGGCACAACCTCGTTTCCAGGGCGAGGAATCTAAAATGTCGGACAAAGCGTTCATGTTTCTTAAGCAAATCATGGCGGCTAGAAGAAGGAGACGTTTCTTTCAACAATTACTCATTTCTCACACGATTAGAAGAAGACGACCCTTAATTGTACTAGCCATTTTTTGTTCTGTTTTGCTACTTTCAACTCAAAAGACAGCTGCTGCGGTTCGATCATGCAGACGACTCTTAAGAAACAAAGGGTGGTGGCAGACTGTAAGTAAATGCTCAGACAAAATGTTTAAGAAAACATTTCGTATTTCGAAAGCCACCTTTCATTTCATCCTGAGCAAAATTGAGCACAACTTACAGCGGCAGTTTGTAACGGAAGAACCTATTGGTCCTGAGTGTCGGCTTGCTATCTGCTTGTACATTCTCGCCAGGGGGGACTATTGTTACACTGTTTCACAGATGACAGGCTATGGTGTCTCAACAGTTTCAACGATTGTGGAGGAAGTTTGTGAAGAACTCGTCGATAATTTGTGGGTTGAATGTGTTGCAGCTCATTTTCCAAGTAATGCTGACCAATTCAAAGAAAAAATGCTGGATTTTGATGAACTGCGGCAGTTTCCTTGGTGCTGGGGTGCCATTGACGGCTGCCAGATACCCGTAAAGTGCCCCATGGGCGGAGCAGAGGCCAGGAAAGAATATCATAATTTTAAAAATTTCTATTCAATTGTATTAATGGCAATGGTTGATGCAAAATACCGCTTCATATTTCTGAGCTGTGGATTCCCCGGCAACTCTCACGACTCTATTATTTTACAATCAACTGATTTGTTTGAAGATATCAACAAAGGGATAGTCATCCCAAATATTGGTAAAAATGTTGATGGTGTGTGTGTATCCCCACTTATTGTTGGATATTCAGCTTTTCCTTCTTCAACATGGTTAGTGAAGCCACTCACTAATGCAACACTCTCCTCCGAACAAAGGTATTTTAACTACCGTTTAAGTCGTGCAAGAATGGTTATAGAAGGTGCTTATGGACAGCTGAAAGGCCGCTGGCGTGTACTTATGAGGAAGGCTGAGAATAGCCCAGAGAAGATGAAACTGATCACACTTGCTTGTATGATCCTTCACAATGTATGTTTGGAATGTGGAGATACAATTTCTAAGAAACTGGATTTGACTCTGGACCCTGGTACTGGGGAAAGAAGAGACAGGGAAACCATCAGGGAGCTATTGCAGTTGTGTCAGTGTCCTCCAATAAGAAATACCAACCATCAAGCTAATTTGATACGAAAGAAACTTGCCAAGAAATGCTGGGAGGAAAAACAAGGACATGAGGTTTATTGATCATGAATAATTTCTAGCTCTTTTTGTCATTATAATATTTCAGAATTACCAAGTAATATCCTAAATGGAAAAATCTCCTTTTATACTGATGAGAAATGATAGGTGGTGGTTTGAGTGGGCGGGTGTCTCTTACATGTTGTATGTTAGACTATCAAATTATTAATCCCAGTTGAAGGTAAGTGAATTCAGTTAAAGGATAATTAAAGGCTTGCCTAGGAAAACAAGACTAGTGGAAAAATAGTTGGCATTTTACATTTCAACTTGTAAGTCGGCTAAGTATTGGTAAAGTATTTTTAATTATTTAGTAAATAACATGATATTTATATTTTCTATATGTAAATACATACAAGTTTGTGTTTAGAGAGTGAGTGGAGAAAACTGTTTAGTTGCTAGTAGTAGAAAAAATTAACCAGTTTTCACTGGTTTTGATTCCTAAAAGTAATCAATATAGACACTAAATTTGCTGGAAGCATTTCCATTAGTTGTTGTAACATACTTTGAAGGCTTGCATGCTGTAGAGTGGGTGTTGATGAGAGAGGTAGAAATATTTTTTTAGTTTAACTGTTTTGAGGCCAGACCAGTAGAGCTTCTTGTTCAACCCACCTGTCTGACTTTCAAAAATGGGTGCTCAAAACATCTTGTCAAAGAATACATGTTCTTCAAACCTTATGAATGACCATATGGTCAACTGGAAATGAAACAATGAAAATTTTCAGAACTTTGGTTTGGCCTAAGTTGCTATTATTTCTCAAATAGTTTGCATTCAGCTCACATGAAGTTCTATGATGATGAAACTTTATTTGAGTGTCAACCTTCTAGTGGACTGTCTGTAACTACAATGTATTGTGTAGTTCTAGAAAATATCCATACTCTTGCTACAGAGGGTTACTGTAAATTCTAGGGAAAGAAGAGGAAGGGGTCTGAGAACTAAGAGAAGTAAAGAAATGGATAGTGCTGTGGGGGTGGGGGCTCCCAAGAGAAAAATCTCCCATGGTACGGTGGGGGTATGGATATTTTGTGCAGGAACACATTTCAATATTATTAAAATTTACAACATTCAAAATATGCTTATTTGTCAAGCAATGGATGAAATGTTTCTAACATATCATTAAAACACCTTTGTATAGCTTAAAATTGTGTGTAGGATCAAATGTGTATACATTAAAAACCCATGTATACTTAAGAACGTAAAATTTAAGAACCCCTTAGCCTAAAATTGTCCATTTAGATCCCCTTTATATAAAACCTATTCTAGCCTAGAATTTGAAACAGATTCTTATTTTGAGAAATGCAGTCAAACACTGATTTCTTATATTAAATAAAATGAGCTCTACCATTTAATAAAATGAAGCCAAAACCTGGCTGCAATGAGTAAATTAACATGCATATATATTATATGACCTTGTAGAGTCATGTAGAACCAGTAATTGCCATCAGTAGTATAACAACATAAACCAAGTCCAGATGTAAAATTATGTTTGCTCAGTGCAGTGGTAACAGTGTCATCAGTTCATGTACTGTTTGCATCACATTATTGAACAGTGAGGATGTTCCAACAGTGAGGAGCATATCAATAATATATCACAAATCTTGGTTCTTCATGATATCACTGATGTTAAGGTGCTCAGCGTTTCTCAGCTTCTCTCAGCTTCCTCTCTGCCCACGTTAGCTCCTATGCTTCAACCACGGTTTCACCCACGCTTCACACATTTTCTACCACGATTATAAATTAAAAATCGCACCTCCCAGGATCATTATCTCGGATCCCACGGAATCGTGACCACAGAATCGTACCGAGGTCGCGGCTGTGGCGTGGCATTTCTTCCCCAAGGGTTGTGTTGAATGTATTCTTAGAAAGAATTTGTTGTTTTTGTTGTTTTTTTTTTTACACAGCTTGATATTCAAGTGAATAATGGATCCAAATATACTTAGATTAGAGGCATTTATATATTCAAGGTTTTATATATACAATACAAATAAACAGGCCATGCCCACTAAAGGGACACCAGTAACAAACATGTTTTTTTAGAAAATAACCTAAAATAATTAATAGCCTAACTTCCCAGTTAAGTACCATTTATATACGTGCCTATAATGTTAGGCTAACTTGGAAAAACTTAGGTTCTTATATGTGGGTTTTTACTGTATTTGCACTGACTGCCTTCTCACAGTCTCATACTTCAGTGGTTCACATCAGGTATGTTTTTAGTACCCCCAAATTTATCAACCAATCCCCTTTAAAACAATC
>JAOBYH010137541.1:0-10917 GCA_025403525.1 Umimayanthus kanabou
CGAGTGTGTCGTTCGTTGCCGTTGACTTAAATCTGATTCGTTGGCTGGTTGACCTTGCAACTAAATGGCTTTCGTGCACGCGAAAACATACAAGAAAAACAAATTCAAACACTCAAGTCTCAAGCTTGCGAGATTCATCCATTTCATGCGATTCAAGGAAAATCCGTTGCCTGACTCGTGAATTCCACGTTAAATTTCACTTGAAGAAATGATATCGCACTCATCGCTTCGCGATTCGTGTGATATTATTTTTCTCGTGAAATTTAACGTGGAATTCCCTCGTCAGGCAATGGATTTTCCTATAATATAATACAATACAATACAATACAATACAATATAATACGATACGATACGATACAATATAATATATTATGTCATTATATGGCTGGCTAATTTTGCTAGCTTTGATTGGTCAATTCAAGGTCCAATAACTTACGGTGCGGGCCCGGACGGACCCGTCACATTTGCTTCTTCATTTGTACGTTGTTTGGTAGTTTTACAAACGAAATGGCCAATCACTTTGTTTTTGACAAAGGAAGCCTTTGGCTTGAGATTAGGCTGTTTTACGACTCGAAAACGAAAAGCAGAAATAATTACACCACACCAAAAACTGACTATGAAAATTGTCAACAATAACAAAACCAGAACCCATTAGTTCAAACACTTCTGTTCTGTTTTCAAAAACACAAGAGCGTCGAACATGCAGTTTTGTACAAAAGCTTTTGACTGGACAATAGACAACAGCTAAACCTTTCACCATTACTCCAATTTGTACACTAACTTTTAAAACAGTAGTCGGAACTACTGAAGTAGAAAACACCACTAAATCACTAAAACTTTGTGGACTGAAATAGTCAAGCAAGATCTACATGAATATGAACATTACTACATGTAATCCTCAAATTGACTTTTGTAAACATTTTCTCCGTAAAAAGGACCTTGAGTGCTTTTGACAATTAAGTAAATGTTGTCGACGTCTGTTAACATAAACATTCGTTTAAGGAAATGCTTCGGAAATAAATTGCTATATTTATACAGAACAAAAGTCTTCTTTATCATCTTAAATTACTAGAACGCTGATCTAAAAGTAGGGTACATAATTTACATATTTTATTCTAGAGTTTTAACTAATAACCTCTTAGTTTTAATTCAAAATCCACTTCATTGCAAACTAAACGAAATTTCTGGTGTTTGATGGTTATCTTTAGAAAATTATCCACAACGAAACGATCGATACGAACTGCTTTACTACGGAAAACTGCTGTCCATCAAAATATCCGTTTCAATCGTAAACGAACTTGAAAAGTTAAAACTGTTATAAAATAATTATACAAAAACAATTCATGTGTATCAGTGTAAGAACTTGCAAAATTACTAACCTTATAGTTCATTTTTCAACTAACAACAGCCGCCTCTCCTAACTTTCAGTCAGCAATTTCATACATGTAAAGCATGAATTCGTCATCCCTGACTGTACACATCCTTTTCGTTCATAAATCTTGTCCTTCCATTCCAAACAAAAGTCTTCTTTTTGGTACCCGACGCCGAAATATCTTTCAAATAATCCAAACAACTTATATTAATCCGATTAAACGTGCAAGCCAAGAAAAGCCTGAAAAATTATGCTCGAACATTCATTCTGATTGGTTGATCTGAAACCCAACCAACACTACGTGTGTCAATGAAAAGCGCGGAAATTTTCGCGCTCATTTAATTAAAGAAAAATTATTAGAAGTACGAAGTCAGTTCTACTTCATAAAAGAAGAAAAGCCATCTACTAAACATCCTATTAACCTCGTTTGCTCAATCCGTACCATAAGTTACGGACCTCGCACTCGATTAACAAGAGGTATATACAATATAATATAATATAATGTAATACAATATAACATAACATAATATATTATAACATAACAATATAATAGAATAGAATATAACATAACGTAACGTAACATAATATAATATCTTATATATTTTGGTAAAAACAACTATACTCCTAAAAAAGTTAACAAACTGCACTCACGAAAGACAGTCATTCGATGTCTCAATCCACGTTAGCTGAGATTGATGTCCAACGTTATTGAACTGCTTCTTTCATTGAAGAAGAGAGGTTTTCTTGAACATGCCTGTTGAGGTCACTAAGAAGTTCAAACCATTTATCACAGTGATCACAAGAAAACATCTCCTTAATATGGCTTTTCTTCTTGTGTCTTGCGGGTGAGCAAGAAGAATAGGGGATCTCTTCGGTTTGAGATCTTTCATCAATGCTCAAACTACCAAACTTGCAACATGATATTTCTGATTGGTAGCAAAGGTAAGGTTTCGTCGTATGTATTTTTTTGTGTCTGATCAAGTTACTAGAATAACTAAACAGTTTGTCACATTCGTCGCAGTGGTAAGGCTTCACTCCAGTGTGTGTCCTTTTGTGTGCTATCAAGCTACTAGACTGGCTAAATGACTTGTCACATTGGTCGCAGTGGTAAGGCTTCACTCCCGTGTGTATCCTTTTGTGTGCTATCAAGCTACTATTCTGGCTAAATGACTTGTCACATTGGTCGCAGTGGTAAGGCTTCACTCCCGTGTGTGTCCTTTTGTGTGTCATCAAGTGACTAGACTGGCTAAATGACTTGTCACATTGGTCGCAGCGGTAAGGCTTCACTCGCGTGTGTGTCTTTTTGTGTGTTATCAAGTTACTAGACTGGCTAAATGACCTATCACATTGGTCACAGTGGTAAGGCTTCACTCCCGTGTGTGTCCTTTTGTGTGTTATCAAGTTACTAGACTGGCTAAATGACTTGTCACATTGGTCGCAGTGGTAAGGCTTCATTTCCGTGTGTGTCCTTTTGTGTCTTATCAAGTTACTAGAACAATTAAATGTCTTCTCACATTGGTCGCAGTGGTAAGTCTTCACCCCCCTGTGTGTCCTTTTGTATTGTATCAAGCCACTAGACTGGCTAAATGACTTGTCACATTGGTCGCAGTGAAAAGGCTTCATTCCCGTATGTGTTCTTTTGTGTGTTATCAGGTTACCAGCAGTGCTAAATGACTTTTCACATTGGTCACAGTGGTAAGTTTTCACTCCCGTGTGTGACCTTTTGTGTCGTATCAAGCCGCCTGACAGGCTAAATGATTTGTCACATTGGTTGCAGTGAAAAGGCTTCATTCCCGTATGTGTCCTTTTGTGTTGTAGCAAGCTGTTAGAAGTATATGACTTGTCACATTGGTCGCAGTGGTAAGGGTTCACTCCAGTGTGTGTCCGTTTGTGTGCTGTCAAGCTACTAGAACAGCTAAATGACTTGGCAAATTCGTCACAGTGGTAATGTTTCAGTCCTGTGTGTATCCGTTTGTGTGATGACTTATTACACTGGTGGCAGTGGTATGGCATCACTCCCAGTTGTGGTCTTTTGTGTTTCTGGCCCGATATAATTCAAGGGAACAAAATAAGTTACGGTTATAATGCCAACACTGATCCTTGGGCTTGTGGCTTGTTTGCTATAATCACTGTGTGATTCCCTTTCAAATGTTTACACTGCAATTCCAGCCCAAGTATGCATAGATAATTCTTTTCTGAAACTAACGAAACAAAAATTGTTAAATCTCCATACATAGTACTATTTAATGTTGTAAAGTAATGGACCATTCAACTACCATTATCCCCTACACGTGGTGTCTGTGATATAGTCGTGACTCTAACACTTGCAAACTGAGTGGTGTCGTCGAGGAGAAAGTGGGGAGGGGAGGTGGGGGGAGGGCAGCGGGATAGGGAGAGGGAGACGTCAACCCCCCTGAGGCGAAAACCTGTAACGATCTATTTGACTCTCCAATAAAAACATCCACAAATGGAATGTTCACGGTATTTGATGGTAATGATTTAATTACACGCCTAAGTGTTTATAAATAAAAACAAGACAAGGTGAAGTTCGAACCTCTCATAATTAAGTTTTTTTGAGTTGTGACTCGATTTAAAGTCACTGCTCTGGACAACTCTGTTTTCAACAATATGCAGACTGGGCACTTTTGGAGTTCTAAATTAGCAGAAATTTTAAAACAGAAAGAGCTCCTACATGTAATCGACTCAAAATAAGTGGAATACTATTGGAATAAACTTAATTAGTAAAATCACTTTACTTGGTTTTATTGGTTTCCATTGAGCAAATATAATGTAACAGATATATTGGAAAAGAAAGTGCAATTGGGGGAATCTTTAACAGGTATTCAACCAGCACGGTTAACTGCCAAAAGTAAGAAAACAATTGATTGTGCTGGTGTGTGTCTTTCAGTTCTCACTACAAATACTGTTCTTTGCATTAAGCATCACTTCATTTCCAGTGAGACCATACACCTAGGGAGACCATCACAAATATGACAAATATGTCGCTGCTCTTTTTCATTCATAGTAATGAATATATACCAAACTAGTGAACAAGAAAAGAAAGAAATACAAAATAGATAATTAATAAATACGATTAACTTTATAACTAACCTCAAAACCATAATGAAAACAACTAATTAGTGTCTCAGTGTCTGCAACAGTAAAAGCTAATTTCATGCAGTCCCTTTAGATTTACCAGAACACATTTAAGAGAAATGGGATACGATTGGTAAGACTGTTTATGTATTGTAAGATGAATGCAGTCTAGATATTTCAAGCTTGAGTAAAAATAATATTCACTGGTTTGGTATAATAAAACATGCTATTATAATTAATATATGTTTATACATTGATCACAAATATTGTTATATTAGTATGATTATATATATTTATATTATTATTAACACATGCCATAAATACAGGTAGTTTTATAAAAGTTTTCTTTTAGGGCAAATCACAGAGAGATGCTAGTCTTAGTTTTCTGAATAGAAAGTAGATAATTGTCTATTAAGCCACACTGGAAAGTGCAACTGGGTTTGTACGGATTCAAACCCATATTTTAAACTTAAATTATATTACCTTTGCATGACTTCCACAGACTTAATTTCAAACATCTGAAACTTCACTCAACCTCAACTCACTACAAGCTCAACTGTTTGAAACTATAATTGCTGCGAGCATATTCATCGAGTACGCTACTGGCTGCCTGTGGCAGATGCCAGGCTGGTTTAAGATTTCTTGGACCGGTCTTGTCAAATTGCCTCGATTTCATGACTGGGAGTGCAGTCAACCGACACAGCCCGAATTGCGACGATCAGGGAGAGCAACGATACACGTGCGACACCTGTCTCGGCCCGAACGGTTACGATAAGAAAGCTTATCGATTGCTGAAGCTTTTCAATAAATCAAAAATTCTACAAGGTCGCGGCGTCTATCAGTGCGGACGGTTTGGAGTGGTGTTTCTTCTCCGTTTTTCTTTGTCTCCAGATCTTTATTGGTAAGTATCCGAATTTGCAATTCAAATATGTTCGCCAAATTTTACCACAGTTTTCAAAGTTCTTGTCAGGTGGGTGTGATGGAAGGTATTCAACGTTTTGTGCGAAATGTGCGTTGTTGGTGCCCAACTAAATCAATGGTTCTTCGTTCTGCCAACACGAAACACCCTCTGCCTGATCGCTGTGGGGCAGTTGAAAACAAAACAGCTACTACTATATATAAACCACCTCTGTCTGATTGCTGTACGGCAGTTGAAAACGAAACAGCTACTACTATAAAACCACCTCTGCCAGAGCATCTGCCTGATCGCTGTATGGCAATTGAAGACAAAACAGCTATTACTAAACCACCTCTGCCTGATCGCTGTACGGCAGTTGTAAATGAAACAGCCAAAGACAACCCAATAGCCATTGTGGTGGGAGATAATTCAAATCAACTTTCTGCTATTACTAAACCACGCTCTGTTGAAACCACACGATCGAATGATGGGTAAGCCGCCAAGAGCGAGACAAGTTTGTTTATATCCATACATGTTTATAATTATACGTTTCTCATTTCAAATTGACATAAATTAATTTAATGTGATTTGGCTTCCAAGTCCTTTAACTTTATAGTTATTTTTGGAAGCCAAACCCTTTAGTATTTCTTCTATTTGTTTTTGTATTATTAATATTGTATCGATCAAAAGGGTAACTAAAGTTGTTGTTGTTGTTGTAAGTGTTTATAGGCTTTGTCAGATGGACAAGCAAATAGAGGTAAACTTGTAGTATTTAGGGGAAGGGAATAGATCAAGCTGACATTTAACGACACTCAGAATGGCGACTATCCAAGTACAGTCCGACCGCATGGCAGTCACGTGACTAATCACAGGGATCCCCAAACTAGACCTATTACTACATCTCCCTTTCAAAGTTCATTTTAAAATTAGAAAACGAATGCAATTCTGAATGGTCGAGAGCTAATGTGAACTTAGTAACTATCAAGTTCTAAACAAACCAACAAGTGTGCTTTAGTGTTTCTCAAATGTTCTGAATCAGTCTTTGGATTCAATGTGTGTTCAAATGTCCTCAAGCAGTCTCTTTGGTTGTTTCACAACTCTGCCAGAACGAGTAACTTTGCTGTGTGTCTGGCTGCTTTATCTCTTGAGTAGGTGTTGCTGGATGCTTGGTAGTCTCATACTCGAATGGTGGAACTTGCTTGGGCTCAATAGCTCAGGTGCGATGTCGGTTTCTTGTTTTTCCAGCTCAGTAGGTTTTGTGGGAAGGTATTGGAATTTGTGGGAAGGTATTATTTGGGATATTTATTAGAGCACTTTAACTTATCACATTTAAACCTATATATATGCTTAATAGTGCTCAGCGGCCAAACCTTACTGGTTACCCCTTCACTTACGTGTTCATTTGTCTTCCTTCTGTTTCAACTATACCAGATCATTTATCCGGAGTTTAGGTTCTAGGGTCTTCGGCAAGGTTGGAAGTTGTGTTTTAAGTTGCCTGCTCATCAGTAACTCACAGGGAGCTAGACCATTCTGAAAGGGAGTTGATCAGCAGCTTAGAAGACCAAAGTAAGGGTCTTCATTCTTCTTGAGGATTTCTTTAACAGTGCGAACTGCTCGTTCCGCCTCTCCATTGGCCCTTTGATACCTTGGGGCACTAGCAACGTGAGTGAATCCGTAAATAGTCGCAAACTGCTGGAAAAGTTCACATGCAAATTGTGGTCCATTATCTGAAATTACCAGATCTGGGATACCATGCGTAGCAAAGATCTCTTTAAGTGCATTGATCACTGTGGCTGCTTACTGATTGTGAAGTCTCTTAATTTCTAGGTAAGACTTTCCTTTGAGCTGAAATAGATCCATGCCTAGTCCTTCCCATTGCCGTGATGGAAATGATGATGACATCAATGGCCCTTTTGGCTCTGGCCTGTGTTTCGCACAAGTAGAACAATTTGGTAATCAGTTCAGTGATGGCAGTAGTAACACCTGGCCACCACACAGACATTCTTGCTCTGGCCTGGCACTTGGTGATTCCCAGATGTCCTTGGTGAATTGATTCTAGGATTTCTAATCGCAGACATCGGGGGATGACAATTCTGTCATCAAAGAGGAGAAGTCCATCGACGACTGCCAAGTGTTCTTTGTTCTCCCAGTAGGGTTTCAATATTGGTGAGTGTGGCATGTACGTTGGCCATCCTTCGATGCAATAAGTCTTGATCAATACTTACTCTTCGTCAGCATCTTGTGCTTGTTTAATTTCTCCTAAGCGCTTTGCAATTGCTGGTAGACCGGTAACAATCTGACTAGTGAAGCTTTCAACTTCTTCGATAAGATCAAAGTCTGACTGCTTCGGCTTGGATACTGGTGCACGTGACAGTGCGTCAGCTGTTATTTGCTGTTTACCTGGGACATAAGTGACCTTTGGGCCATACTTCATGAGCCTCATTCTAAATCTTAGGATTCTCGGCGGCATGTTCGATAGATCAGTTGTAGAGAGGAGTGGCACTAATAGCTTGTGGTCCGTCTCCACTGTAAACTGCATCCCTAGTACGTAGTCAGAGAACTTCTCGCACGCCCACGTTACCGCTAACGCTTCCTTTTCAATGAACTGCACAGCGTTTCTCTGTTTCGATCAGAGATCGTGAAGCATAAGACATGGGTCGTCTGCTGCCGTCATCCTGGAGTTGAGAGAGAACTGCTCCAAGTCCTAGATTTAATAGTGGCATCAGTTGATACTATAGTAGGTCGTTTCGGATCGCAGTGTGCAAGACTTCTTGGTGCTGCAAGCTCCTCTTTTATTCTCTGGAATGACTGTTCTTGAGCTTGTCCCCAATGCCATGCATTCTCTTTCTTCAGAAGCTGTCGCAGTGGTTCATTATGGTTAGCAAGGTCTGGAATAAACTTTCCCATCTGGTTCACAAGTCCCATAAAGCGTTGAAGGTCCTTCACTTTCTCAGGTCTTGGGAAATTCCTTACCGCTTCTGTTTTCTCGGGATCTGGGTATATGCCTGTTTTATCGATGATGTGACCCAAGAACTTCACGGATTGCTTTGAGAACTCACACTTGTTGTTGAGGGTCACTCCGACATTCTGTTGAGGATCGCTCTCAGCCGTGCATCATGTTCTGCTTGGGTCGTTCCATGCACTAAGACATCATCTACGTGACATGACTCCATCTATACCCTATAGGATATTTGACATTGCTCGCTGATACACTTCTGGGGCGGGGCAGATTCCAAAAGGGACTCGGTTAAAACAAAACCGACCATACGGAGTGATAAAGGTTGTCAACAATCTCGATTCTTGGTCTAGCGGCATCTGCCAGAACCCACTATTGGCGTCGAGCTTTGAGAAAATTTTACTCTGTCCCAATTTAGCAAGGCTTTCGTCTACAGAAAACATTGGGTGGACCTCTCTCTTAACACTTTGGTTTAGTTGTACCAGGTCTACACAAACACGGACTGATCCGTTTGGCTTGAGGACTGGCACCATACCTGAAAACCAACTTGTTGGTTCTGTCACTAGTAAAATTACCCCTTGTTGAACCATTCGATCTAACTCTTCCTTTACTTTGGGAAGCAGGGGATGCGGGACTTTTCTCGGTGTAAATAAACACACGGGATTGGCATCTGGCTTTAGGTAAATATGATATTCTGTCTTCATCTTTCCTAGACCTTTAAATAAACTTGGGAACTCACTTCTGAAATCTGGGGAGGGTTTTAACTTCATTTACAGTCTCCTCTGCCCTCATAATGCTTAGTAAAGAATGGGGTTGATTCTTCATAACATAGACAATTTCTTCAATATCTCTGTCTTTGGATCTGAGGGTTGCTCTAAAAGTGCCTTTAACAGGTAATTTCGTCCCCCCTGGGCCTCGTAAAAACTGACATGGCTTGTCAAGTTTTTGCTTTTGCAGCCAGTGTTCTTTGTCACTGAAAGATTGAAAGATGTAGGGTTGTCATTGACACTAATGTTGGCTTTCCAGTATTCTGCATTTGATCAAATTTCACCCAGGAAAGGTATATCAATGTCAAGTTCTTGCTGTTGTGACAAACTGAATTTCTTGCGGGACACTTACTTCTCTCATGGGCTTCACGACCGCACCACTGACATTTCTTGCCCCCCTGGGGACCCCACTTAGGTTTGGACTTTTGCTTCTTAGATTTACTTGGGTTTTCGGGCTTTTTGACAAACTCTACTGTAGAATTAATGTCACCCCTGACCACATCTCTACTTTCTTTTCTTGTTTCATGCAATCTACTGATTTCAACCGCTTGTTTTAGTGTTAAATCCGCCTTGAGCTGCAGGCGCTCAGAGAGTCTTTCGTCAAGAACTCCCACAACAATTCGGTCGCGAATCAAATCATCTTTCAGACTATCGTAGTTGCATTCATCAGCCAACCGATAAAGATCCTGGATAAAAGTGTCAATTGACTCATCTGGTCAAATATGAGGTAAAATAAATTTCTCTGTCGTTGTTGTTGGTCTCTGAATTCTTCAGTTAAATCTTGCCCTTTCGAATATGACATTCCTTCGTGCTCCAAAATAGTTAGCTTTAGTTTCGTCCACACGAAGGGTCGCTAAAATGTCATCGGCAGGTTCACCCATAGCGTACAACAGAGTGCTCACTTGTTCAGCATTTGATTTCTCCTTGAGTCCCGAGGCTATGCTGTAGCGTTCAAACCTTTTAATCCATTTTGCCCATGCATCTGCTTGTTCAAGACCATGTGAGGCTGACAAACTTTTCTGGTGGATTTAGTTGAACAACTTGTTTCACGGTTTCTGGTTCAGTTTTGTCCGATGATTTATACTGTTAAACAGGCTCACCGTTGCCACCATGTAGTGTTTAGGGGAAGGAGAATCGACCAACGACTGTAGAGTTTATCATAAACAACACTTGACATTTAATATGACATTCAAAATGGCGACTCTCCAAGTACAGTCCGACCGCATGGCAGTCACGTGACTAATCACAGGGATCCCCAAAAAAGACCTATTATTACAAAACTATTCTGTAATGTCGTGTTTTATGCATTTGACGGGGTATATGAGCCAAAAATAAAACCGAGAATTCTTCCTTTACAGCTTGGTGGTCGCCAAAGACCTCTTATTAATTTTAAAATACAATCATTTGTTTGTGGATGGTTACAGTTTCTTGAATAAAAAAAATAAAAACTTACAACAGGTTTCTCGACTTTATCTTCAAATTTAATCATATACCTTGGCTCATAGCTACAGTATTCTTTATAATTTTAGGCTCTTTCTTACTATTCAGTCTATTTGTTCATATTATTCAGTTGTTTATAATTTCAAATGGTAAACAACAGTGAATAATCAGTAGACATCAGCAAAGCCCAGAACAAAACCGAAGTTTAAGATATTTACAAAATTCGAGTGAATTGATACTGACATTGACAACTTTTGTGATTTGTCTGACTTCATTTTATCCAGAAACTTGTGCAATAAAAACTGAAAAACAATGAAAAATAAACAAATATATGTGGACCAGGTTTACAGCATGTTTAATATCTGCACTATTATTAAAAAGGCATTGT
>JAOBYH010137652.1:0-10916 GCA_025403525.1 Umimayanthus kanabou
AAGGCCAGATGGGAGCTGGTCGTGGGAAATTAAGATGGTAATTTGCGGCAAATGAACACGTAAGTGAAGGGGTAACCGGTACCAGATATTAGTTTGGCCGAGGTTCCATGTTTTAAAGTTTTTGGCAAATTTAGCCTGACGTTATTGTTAAATTGTTCTTATTTTTGAAGACTATTGTATTTGGAAAATTGGGTTTTGAGAGATTGTCCAAAACTTGTTCTAAAATTCGGGTAAATGTGAACTTCGATGTTCTTACAAAGTTTGTTTTTATAGAAAAGCGTTTACAGATCTTTGTCTGGACTGTTCAAACGATCCCCCGCCTCGGGGTTGTTTCAAACAAACGTCTCAATACATAATTTATATCTGTATAGTATTTTTCATAGTAAACAGCTACAATGGCCATCCATTGCTTTAGGTTTGCTAGATATAGATCTAATTGTACTTACAACTTATTTACTTAGTTGCGTATTTAATTCTGGTTCACTGTTTATTCTAAAAAACAACTTACATCTTACACTATAAAACACATATTAAGAGTGACGTTAATTGAATAGGAAGAAACACCTGCGCGATCAATCTATATAGTTTTAATGTCAATAAATTTAATTAAATATTTAATTAAAGTTAATAATTTCAATAAGGAAGTGATGTTCAGTGAATAGAAATAACAAATCGAGTGTTGTACAGTGTTTTAAGACTTAATTAATATCTTCGACAAATGTGAAAACTGACTATAGACTTTTAAGTGTTGTAAATTCAGCTTACGTTTGGTAGCTAAAGCTATTTCGGATTATGTATTGTCTTTGAGCTCAAGACTCCGAATATGCCCCCTGGCCAGAAATGAACTGAAAACTAGTGGGACATTGAGATGTTTTACCACTAAAACCAAAACCTAACAAGCATTGTTATATTCTGTGTAACTAGCGGCACAATTATTGTTTATGTTAAGAGTTTCGAAAGACAATAGCAAACAAATATGCGTTGCCCATGTTTGGACGTCCACTTTATTTATATCAATAGATTTTTAGTATTGAAGGTATTGTTTCGGAATTAAAACTCCACATTTCACCTGTGCAGCTGCGGCGTTGTATTTTGAGCGTGAAGTGAGGTGATCATCGAGTGAACGCAGGTTTCAATACTGTGTTGCCACCTCGAAACCCTATCGCCAGGAGAGAAATTAAATCCCTAGAAAATCATGCGCTTGCATGTGATGTCTAACTACCATTGCCAACAGTCGGCATGGAAATAATAGCGAACGAGAAAGGATATGACTGATGTTATCAGGTGTTATCCTGAGAATATTGTTGTTTTTGTTAAGTTGGAGATGACAATGAAACATTACGTGTTTCCATCTCCTTTTTAGTTAGTGAAGCTGAATGTCGTTTTGTTTTCAGTCTCATCGACAAGTTGAACATCTTACC
The DNA here is from genome assembly GCA_025403525.1 of Umimayanthus kanabou. Classification (NCBI taxonomy): domain Eukaryota; kingdom Metazoa; phylum Cnidaria; class Anthozoa; order Zoantharia; family Parazoanthidae; genus Umimayanthus; species Umimayanthus kanabou. The sequence continues at coordinate 1,422 of JAOBYH010137652.1, forward strand.
CGAGGGGGTTGGGGGTACTCGCCATTATGTAGCATACAAGTATGTGCCACTTTCACGGATTATGGTTTCTGGGCCGATTTGGTCTGGAATATGGTGTACATGTTGCTTTGCCGGTTTAGTCTGGAAAAGGGTACAGACTTCCTCGTCTTCCTCGTCCTTCAGTTAGTCTCCTTTAATTGCTTGGAGATCTGGTCTGGTTTAGGGTATCGAGTTCTTCAGTTTTGGTCTGAAATAGGGTATCTAATTCTTTCGTTAGGGTCTTAAACGATGGCGGCACACTCCCAGCCAAAGTACGGGTGAGTACTCCCACCCCTCCCCCATCTCCCAGTCCCCAGCCCCCCTCCCCCAGCTCCCGCCCCCAAGCTTTTCTTATAGCTTTTATTAGATATAGTGCTTCTCTATGGCTTTTGTTTGTAGTAACAACAGCAGGTAAAGCGTATTAAACCGCGAAATCTTTTATTAGGATGTTGTTGGCTGTTCGTCTGCTTAAACTTACAATAAAAAGTGAAGGTGATTGTCATGAAATATTTGGTAAATAATACCCTTTTGGTGTCTTTTCCAATCGAGTGATGTTCTACCCACGATTGAGAGATGTTTAGAAGAACGAACAGGTGACCGAGATGCGAAGCTTCGGGCAACTGTGACGTTTTGAGGACAGTCGCTCGGCCAACAGCAGGATTTCGACCCATAAACCAGTGAACCACAAAGGGGTTTATATATTTTAAAAACTAATCGAAAAAATACAGTTTTCAAGTTACCAAACCGACTCGAGCTAGCTAAAACACTGAGCGATTTAAAATGTCGCGATACGCGAAATGTAATTGAGTCAGATTCACCCAAAGAGTTTTGTTTAATCCGGTTTTGTGCAGTTGACTCCCCAAATAGCATTGTTCCGCCATTAAAGGTAATTAGTAGAAAAAATTGTTTCTTGTCTTTGCTTTTTTATCTTTCGGATGAGGGATGTCGCCGGATCCCTAGGAGAGTGTACCACTTGACTCCGATCCCATCACTCTACGGAACATACAATTCTTAGTATTCAGGAAGCAATCGAAAGAGGTGAATTTTCCTGCGGAATATTTTTCGATTTCAAGAAAGCATTCGACACAGCTAATCATGAAATACTGATAACAAAATTAGAGCACTATGGAATCAGAGGTATTGCCAAAGAATGGTTTACTTCCATTGGAAATACAAATTCTGAAGTTACAACTATCTCCTCCACAAGGGTCAGTCCTTGGTCCAGTTCTATTCTTAATCTACATGAATCAGTCATGCATTTGCATTTGTTTGCAGATGACTCGAATCTATTTTTCTCGCATAAGAACTTATCTCAACTTGAACTCATCATCAACGATGAGTTAACGCATGTTCATACCTGGCCCTGTGCTAATAAACTTTCCTTAAACATTAGTAAGTCCAGCTTTGTTCTGTTTCATCCTTCGCAAAAAAAATCGAAGCTTCTATTAACTTATATATAAACGAGACTGCCTTGAACGAAAAGGATAGTATTAAATACCTTGGTATTATGCTTGATTCTAACCTCATGAACTGGAAAAAATCTCGAAAAAAAAGAAGAGAAGTATCGGTATTCTATCAAAACTCCGTTATTATGTGAATCTCGATGTTCTTATAAATCTATACTACCCACTTATATATCCATTCCTAACACATGGACTCGTTGTGTGGGGTAATACGTATCCCACCAACATAAACCCTCTATATTACAAAAACGAACCGTCAGAATTATAACCTTTTCTAAAGTTGACGAACACTCCAGTTTGTTGTTCAAGCAGACAAACATACTCAAACTTTCTGATCTGAGTAAGTTTCAAATAAGTATATTCATGTACAAGTTCCATAAAAATCAACTACCCGCGGTCTTCGATAGCTATTTTCTGTCAACCAGCAAAGTACATACATGTAACTATAATACAAGGGTGTTCTCTGTGCAAGCTTATGCACTCCCAAGAGCAAGAACAAATTATGGCATTTTCAGAATAAAATTTACTGGAGCAAAAGTTTCGAATGCACTTGATGCAGACTTAAAAACTCTATCCATAAAGACATTCAAAGCCAAAGTTCACGTTGAACTATCACCTTGAACTATTAAATCAAGCAGTTAAACAATTATTTATTTTCTTGATTACTATTGCCTTATCATGTATGCATGTTCTGGTTTTATTAATCATTAATGATACGACTGTAGTTTTTCGTGTTTATATTCAAGTATTGATCGTCTGATTGTACTTTTCTTCTTGTATAGATCGCTTTCACAGATTTTTCCACTTACTTTATAATCTTTTTTTGTTTTGTTTCTTCTATTTTCCTCATATAAACCGATCAAAACACATTCAGTCAAAATAGAGTTCTAGTTGCCTAGCTCGTATAGCCCCTATGGTTCAGTATTCCAGGCAACCAGCACCTGTATCTATTTATATTATTTTCCTTCTGAAAATTAAGATGTATGAAACAAATGAGGTGAATAAATGTTGACTTGTTTTGGTCAGTGAAAGCGTGCGATAATTGGAACCTAAAATTTAGTAGTGGTTGTTACGGAAAATTGTGAGTTTTCTTGTTGAATACAAAAAAACTAAGTAGTATACAAATTGAGAATTTGCTTATTTTGATGTGCTGTTTCAATATTATTGATAGTTTTTATTCTGTTCGAGTATCAGAGATTAGAAAAGCCCTCGGACGTTGGTGGTCTTAAGTAATTTTTTTGGCATCTGCTATGTCCAGTTACAAAATACTGATATGAATATGTAATCAAAGGATGGCGAGGGATATTAAGGATAATTGGCTAAATTCTTGCTAATGCGAGGGAAATTGCAAACAATTTTGATAAGAATACAAGTGAATTAATTCTTTATATCACGAGTTATCATTTCATTAAATTTTAATACAATGGGGGAAAAACACGCTCATATCTTTATGAAACGGTTTCAGTTTTAGTGTATCTGAAACACTTCTCTGAATTTGACATCAAGATATGAGATAAACCGTAAGTTCACGGTGAGATTATCGGGTAAAATTATGAAGTAGTTTCTCCCTTATTGTATTATATCGAAAATCTATTTATCATGAGCTATTTATTGTTGACTTTGACTAATCAATTTATTAATTATTTATTGTTAGTCTATTTATCACTATAAGCTTATTTATTTTGGCTTTGAGTTTTAGTTTTACTCGCAACGTCCGTACACTTTGTTTCTTTGCCTACGGTTCAGAATTTTATACGTGAATACCCACGAACAGAAGAAATCATGTTTCCAATACACTTCGACAAACGTCTCCTTCGTTTAGAAGGTTTTTAATCAATTCCTACTCGAATAAACGCCCCATAAAGTTCAAAGCTTTAATCGGGCGCACAATGCAGTGGTGTCTGCTGATGAAGTTGTTCTACATCACGCACGAATTCAGCAATTATCAGCATCATGAGGACGGTACACGATAACAGCAACCACAACAACAACTACATGATAATAAAACTGAAATAATAATAATAATAATAATAATAAAATAATATAATAATATAAATAGTGTTGATCAAAATTGCATGATACTTATGCCTAATACAGATATTAAAAAACCAGCATGTAAAATATATATAAATAGATAAAATTGATAGTTTATAAAAGTCTAAAAGTTTAGAACATTTGGATAACAATAAGAACAAGATTTTCTCTATATAACTTGTCTATGTTAAATGCTAATTCAAAACAGATCTGATGATGGCTGTACATTTTACCACGATACCTTGAAAACCTAACACAGCCAGTAGGCATAGATAAAGCCATATACTTTTGCGATATCAGGCCGCATCCCTGAACAGTTACGTTGTGTATACTTGGTTTGAAGTTTTATAACTTTTCTGTGCATTTTTATAAGCATTTTTGGGGTTTTTGTGTGCTAAAAATTTTGGGTAAATGTACCAGTTGCCATCTTTTTCGGTAGTTCATAAACTAGCGTTATCTACTGATTTTGATTTTAATTTTACATTGCGTAGATCGAGATTTTTGGATGAAGGACTGAAGAAAGATCAATATAAATAATTTTGTTTGTACCAACTTCTTGAGTTTAGAAAGTAACGTCTGTGTCGGAAGATACACTCAATTTTGGCAATCGCTCCTTTAAAGTATAAGGTTTGATAGACACCCTGGCCCCTGGTGCTCGAAAGTCTGGTCCACTCTTAACTAAGGGTTAAATCGCTTAACCAGTGGTTAAAATTTAACCTACGGTGAAAAAAATCCGCACATAGATTTTTTTTTCAATCTTTGTCCATATAGAGGGAATCCAAAAGACGTAATAAAAAAGGAGGGTGCCCGACCTCGTTTTAGAGCTATAGCTAATCAAACGTACCCCCCTTAAGGCCACATAGCAGGTGTTTGGTCCTTGTTTCGAAATATTTGATATATCTACTTATTTCAAACAAATAAGCCGTGTTTTCATTTGAAATATGTAACAAAGCAATTAAATAAGTAGCTTTGAGTATATCCCAAGTTTTCATAACAATTTTAAGTTCAATCTTGGACTTTCGAGCAGAAAAGGACACAGCAACGTGACCATGGTTATGCACATAAAGGCGATGTTTTTTGCTAATAAGGACGTTTTCAATTATATTTCAAGTAGTTCTGTCGATAGATTTTTGTAACTTTTTCAAGTATTTGAGATCATTAGTTAACCTGTCAATGAAATGAGGGGAAAAAAGTAGGGGGTCACCACGCTTATTTACGAGATATTGCGCAAAATATCGCCAAAATGGGCGGTTTTTTCTCATTTTCCGAGGTGAGCCTGGGGTGAGATTTACAAAAGTTGGCTCAAATCAAACAAAAGTCAATCTTTCCGATTAATTTTACCAACTGTCAATTTAACTGTATAATATTTGTCGAGGAACAATACATATATAACAAATTTACCTTCATGGGCAGAAGAGCTGCGCACTGCAAAACAGTTTGCCTGCGTGCAGGCTCTCTTGCGGGTTTGGGCAAAGAAAAAATGAGTTGCTGTGCAAAGCGGGCGTAAGGGGGAATGGGGAGAATGAGATCTCAATCTCCCCATTCTCCCCTCCGCCCGCTTCGCACAGCAACTTATTTTTTCTTTGCCCAAACTATATCCCCAAACCCGCAAGGAGAGCCTGCACGCAGGCTACAAAACAGTGGAATGACCTTATCCAACTGTTAACAGCTACCATTGGTTGAGTTAACAAGCTTCCACAGTGCCTGTCAATTACTAGTGCGCGTTTTATCAAGTCGAGCTTGTTCCAACTCCAAGGCGTTGCTTGTTTAACCCTAGAAGCCTTGAACAAAAAAAAGGTTACACGAACACTTAGGGGGGTCAATCGGACCTCCCCCCTACTTTTGACACAATTCATCCGATTGACATGATATTTGACACATATTATGAGCTCCTTCGTACTTTCAATTAAGCGGAACCACGTGATGTCTAGAAAGCTAGGTTTCCATGGCAATCATAGTTACATAAATGACGTCACAAGTGGCCGCTATCTTGGATTTTTAAGTTTTCAGATTTTATTCAAATTAGAATTATAATATTGAAAATGATGAGAAAACAGCATTTAGCGATTGGAATCTGCAAAATAGTTAGAATCCATTGTGAAGTTGTCAGTATTTAGTCACTTTTTAGCGAAAAGTTCAAATTTGGAAGTCAACACACAAATTGCGTGTCCTATTATGATGACGTCATCAGTTGTGACGTCACCTAATTAATGTCAAAAGATGTGTTAACAAACATAGTTGTACCAAAGTTCGTGGTAATCGGTCAAGCAGCAAAAACTTAAAGCCAAAAGCTTCTAGGGTTAAACGAATAAATGCTTGATTTATAAAGAGCTTTCATTTGAATAGTGTCACTTTGTGTTTTCATCGACTGGTTCAGAATTACAAACCAATGCTACCTTTAGAATGTACTCATCAGGAGCTTTCATAAGAATGGTCACACTTTGGGTTTTCATCCATTAGTTCAGAATTACAAACTACTACTACTATACCATTTAAAACATGAGCTTATCAAGAGAGCTTTCATTTGCCGGAATTGTGTTACTTTGTGTCTTCGCCCACTGGGTCAGAATTGCAAACTATTACCACCATTTGATTGTACTCAGCAATATCTTCTATTAGAAGGGTCTTACCTTGGATTCTCAATAATGCACCATGGTCGTCCACCGGTTCAAAACTTACAAACTAATACCATGGCAGCTAGAGTGTACTCTTCAAACGTTTTCACTTGAACGGCCATACCCGCTTTTTGATTCCTTGGTGTGAAATTAAAACTAATATTTGACAAGTGGAACTCCCAGTTAAATAGGCTGACACCACTGTCTTTGATTCCCATGGTTAGAAAGCGGGAGACTTCTTGTTTGTGGTGATCCCTCACATGCAGTATAGGTAGCAAGAACGACGGGTGTTAACTGTGTTTTGATTAAAAGTTAGAGTTGTTCAGTTGAAGTTTACTGCCAAAAAGTTGTGGATATTTCGCTGTTACGTCAGATGGACACAAAACGAGCAAATTTAGGCATAACAGTCTCCATCATTTCCAACTATATTGACAAAATCACTATCAAATTTTATGGTATAAGAGTGGGTGTGTAGCCATCGACATTGCGTAGCGACAAATTTCAGTAATTTACTTTGCGTCGTGGTGCTGCGTTTCTCCAGTGATATATTATAATAACGTGCTTGTATTCAAACGATATCTAAACTGCTCTAAACACACTCAAATGCAAACGTGTTGTCATTTATTGTGTTGTTTTGTAATAAGGGAGTGCTGTATTGTATTGTATTGTATTGCATTGGGTTATATTGTGTTGTGCTATGTTGCATTGTGTTTATATTGTGTTGTAATGAAATGTGTTGTGTTCTGTCGTTTGTAATGTATCGTGTTGTAATGTTATGTGTTATGTTGTGTTGTGTTCATGTTGTGTTGTGTTGTGTTGTGTTGCGTTGCGTTGCGCTGCGCTGTGTTGTTGTGTTGTGCTGTGTTGTGTTGTGTTGCGTTGCGCTGTGTTGTTGTGTTGTGTTGTGATGTGTTGTGTTGTGTTGTGTTGTGATGTGCTGTGATGTCTTGAACGTTGTTGTTTTTGGTCGTGTACATGTTGTGTTGTGTTGTGTTGTGTTGCGTTGTGTTCTAATGCGAACCCTCCTCTGTCGTCACACACATAAACTGGATCAGATTAACTTTACGACCACCCACTCGCCTGTCTGTCTGTGGGCCTACCAGTAGTTTACATGTATTTAACTAGACTAATTGTTACCAAGTAACGAGTTTTTAAATTATCAATATTTGTCTCCACATAAAATTTCCTATTTTTACGTTTGGAGAGTTTAGCATAGATGATCAAATTCTTTATTCTCACAACCAATAAACTTATTTTATTTTATTTTAATACTTTAAGGAGAAGCTAGATATTGATAAACTTGGTAGGACTGAAAGGTTAAAACCCCATTTGGAACCGTGACGCCAACCGGATTTTCAATAATTTCCAACATATTATGATAGGAGGTGTGACTTGGAACATTTAGATTTTCAACAACAGGTTTCATAGCACTATGTTTTTGAAAAGTAACATTGTATCGTGTCAAGTGATCTCTTCCGTGAGAATCTGGAGAAGCACACATTTGGATTAGCTTCCCAACTGCACCCAAAACAATAAGCGTCCGCAAAGCATCTTGGTTTGTTGGAAGGTTGATCCGCAGAAAAACTGCTGCTTTCCAAAACTAGTTCCTTTTAGTTTTCTCAAAGTATATTTGCTTAATGATCAGTGCATTTTGGCGCTGTATTACTGTAGTTCATAGTTTATCCTTCCGGTGACAAGATAAATTGGCTTCAGCTTTTGTTACTGCAGTCCAAGCCACCGTACCCTAATTCGCCACTTCAGAAACTACAAAAGGACTGGGTTTGTCCACTTAAACGGTCTATTAGGCAGTGCTCTAGCGAGTCGTTAGGACAATCCATCGTTAACAATCTTCCGAGCACTATTGTTTTTGCACAATACATGTGACTTTTTCCCATCAAAAAAACAATGCGATTAGGAAATCCATTGTCTTCATCAAGGTTTGCACCCGCTAATGACTGTTCGTTCTTGTAAATGAAACAAATGAAGATGTTGGTTGCACAGTTTTGAGGTTAATATTCCATTTAATATTAACAATACTACTACTAATAATAATAGTAATATAATGATATTGCATGATAGCGACAGTAACAGTGATAGTGATGGTGATAATAGTAATAATACAACTAAAATAATAATAGTAATAATATTAAAACCGCATTTTGCAAAGCCTCGATGCGTTTACAGCCATCGCTAAACACTAGATAAAAACTTGCACAAAAACTATAAGAAAGATAGAAGTTACAGTAATAAAATGAGTTAAATTTATATACTTTACAATCTTATCAACTAGTTAGCGCATTAATTAAAATAATACCAATAAAAGCTTCTCTTGTAAGGACTTAAAAATATTTGTTTTAATTAAAAATGTAGTTTAGAATTGGCCACAGAATCAGCGTTTAGAACATAAATTGAAAAGTTGTTCCAAAGTTTAGCGGCGCCACAGAGAACGCGCGATTTCCATACGTATCTGATACGTAGCTGATACGTAACTAATAATAATAATGTTAGTATTATTATTATTATTATTATTATTATTAATAATAATAGTAATAATAATAAATTTAAACTTATTTAGCGCACACATCCTAAGAAAAGTCCAAGGCGTTTTACAGACATTCCCATTAAATTTAAAACCAATAAACTGAATTATAAAATATGAAACTAAAGAAAATGAAAACTACCATATCTAATGTCTATTATCTATTCTTATCTATTTATTGTTTGAAAATACAAGGAATTGCTATATATAAAAGAAATTGTGAAGATACGTTTTTAAGCTGTTTCTTAAAATTAAAGTTGCTAAAGAAGATGACTTTCGCAGGCTGTAGGGAGGCTGTAGGGAGGCTGTAGGGAGGCTGTAGGGAGGCTGTAGGGAGGCTGTTCCATAATTTAGGTGCATAAACGGAAAATGATCTGTCGCCATAATTTTTGTGGTTGAAGCCAGGTACAGCAGAAGTTCATTTGAGACTTAACGAAGACACCAGCTAGAAGAGCGAAAATTTTCACCACATAGTTGACTGTTAGTCTATATTTTAGTTATGTTAAACCCTGGTTATTCTCTACCGTCTACAAACATTATTTGCAACTGTGTCAAGAACATCTTCGCTTGGAACACAATCGACATGGTAATACGCAGTTTCGCTAAAACAGACGTTATTCGGTTTCTCTCTCGCTCCATCGATTCAGTTCTTGTTGATTCTTTACCGTAGGTACAACTACAGTAATTAGTGTCTCAAACAAGGCTTGTGACCATGGAGTTATCCTTGGTGATCATACCTCCAACAATGTTATCGCATCCTTGGAGAGCCTGGGGTGGTCCGTCTGGCGGGAGAATTTTATCCCCCCTCCCCCCCCCCCCGACTACC
>JAOBYH010137763.1:0-18127 GCA_025403525.1 Umimayanthus kanabou
GTAGTTTTCGGGCAGGCGGTCTTTCTCCTACCCGCCCCCCCCCCCACAACATCAAATTGACCGTCTCTTGTTTTAACAAAGTGAGGCCTCAAAAAATCATTGCCTACAGAAAGAAAGTCTTTTTTTAGTACGTGATGCATTCTTCAGTTTGCCATAAAACATACCTGGCAAGTTTGCATATGGAGTCGATTTGTAGCTATCGGATTTCCCTTGTGTGGCCGCCCTGCAGCTCACTAAGTCTGAATGAACTCCACTTCACCCCAAACATGCTAAAACAATTAGTTACACACAAAAATAAAATCCGCTGATAATGAAGCGTGGACGCCCATATTCATTAACAAAACTCTGGGCAAACCATTTGTTAGTTTTCGTCGCTATTCACATCTGTGGAAATAATGTTTAATTTGTTGTGCCAAATCAAAGTGTCTTCCTGTCTATTTCAGTCTCACAATCTGGAAGTGGTTCACGGCCTAAACTGATAGATTGAAATGACTTAAAATTGCTACTTATGAAACAGATTAGCGTGTGTGTGTAGATCGGATTATCAAAAGATACCGATGTCTTTAGCGTTGACCTGGCATTCCCAATGTAGATTATAATACACTTGGGCCATGTTGGGCGTTCTGCTTCATTCCGCGCATCAGAGATCTTGTCACATGTCCTGACCTCAAATTGTTTTGATAAATTGATCCCCACTATTGTCTCCTGGGCTTAGATTTCGTTTATTCAGCAAATATCTTTAATAAAATTGTTGTAGATTTTTTAAATCTGTGAATAAAAGTTGCATGAAAGAGAATATTTCATGAATTCTTTTTATGTATTACACAAATTTTTTAAATAGTTTACTGAACCAAAGTCAAAATATATTCATTGTTTGACACGAGCCTTCGATATCGAGAACTTTGTTTAGTACATTTGATTTTTGTATTTTTAAAAACTGACTCAGCTCAGTAATGAATTGTAAAGCAAACTGATAAATTCGTAGATGTCTAACTGAATTCACTTATCAGAGCTATTCAATTCAACTGTATTGAACACTTTCAAACGTTATTTAGCGCTGATTTGATTCTAACAGAAAGTTACTGAACGTAGCTTTAATAAACAAGAATAAAGACGTTTTTGCAATTTTAATGGCCTGATTTTTGCAAGTTTCTTCCGATGATTAAGAACTAATTATGCGCGGTTCTTAATCGGGTTTTTGGATTTCGCTCCTTACTGGAGGCAGAATAAATTGAACCTCTTAATTCTTGAACGGAACCTTTAAAGGCTGCAACTAGTCTTACAAAACTTTCGCTAACTGTTCTAACATATGCATATGGCTCTTTCAGTTTCCACATTAATCGGTTTCTGAATCTTGCCGATAGCGAGCATGCGTTGCGTAATTGCCGTTTTAAGAGCTACTAATTTCTCTCTTTTTAAAATCGCGTTTGTTGTAAGAAATCTGTGACTGACTGCTATGCCCTCTTCAAAAACGGCTGTGGCAATTTAAAGACAGGAACATCTTTTAAAACGCTCCAATTAAATATTTGACTTTCTCGGTGTCATCAGTACATCCTTAACAAGCGGCCTGTTTTAATATAACAGAGGAAAAAGTCTGACTGACTGATAAATTATCGCCGAACAACTGCTCAGGCGCGAGAGATCGTCTTATCGAGCGGGAAGCATTGTTTATAGTCTCTTTTTATGTCAGTAGTTGATGTTGCCGGGCGGATTTTTGCCCCTTCGATTTCACAGAGATTTGCTAATCAGATGTTTACACAAACCATTTTTAGAAACGCTTAATTGTATTGAAATATTGTCTCGTATCTTCGAATCTATTTCAATCGACTTATCAAACCGAAAGTGAAAGAAAATCCTTCATTTCTTAAAGGCTATCTGGAGATGAGTAAGCAATGATGATGTTCAAAGGGTGAGTTATTATTTTTTAATGTTTTTTATTTCAACTTTTTCGTGCAATACATGTATATGCTATTACGGTGTAGATGGCTTCAACATGACTATGTTATTGTGTGTTACGTAATTATGAGGTTTTTTACTCGTTATCTTTTTATGCCAATTAAGATGAACATTATCATCAGGCCTGTGCCAAACCGTTGTCTTTGTTTCAGTAAAAGTTGCAAGCATTTCGCACAAGAACTGTATTTATTTTTGTGAGTCACTGCTTGCTTTGAATTTGTTTGAATGTGTACAGAGGCAAAATGTAATTACAGATTGAGATAAGCGCTAGATATTTTATGCCAGCCTTTGTGAAAAATCAAGATCGTACGGTTTTTAGAACAGCTGATAAATTGTTATCAGGGCATTTCTCATTGAAAAAGACATTCTATTTGCTGTCTCAAAGGGCCAATCGAAAGTTTATCAAGACAGGCTTGACGTACGGTTATCCAACTCCGGTTACAGAGCTACAAATGGAGTTTACTTTGTGCCTTCGTATGTCCTGGTATAGTAATAACTAGGAATTAAAAGGCGGCCGCGTCGTAAGTCGCTAGACACCGCCGAGTTTCGTCTCTTTGTTTTCCCGCCAAAAGCTGAATCAACACTGTGTTGCATGCTGCGAAACTGATTAAATCTCGAAACAGTTGTTAAGAGTGAACCGTCTTCATCTTTGACAGATTAATTGAACATGTCAGTTCAAACGAATGTGTTTTGCAGTGTCTTCTTTGGCCTATGATGCATTTGTGAAGTGCACAAGACTTCAACAACCAAGCGTTTTTCGTCCAATTTTATAGACTATGGCTAGTTCTGATTCTATTCTCCTGATTAAAAACATAAACATGTCGAGTTATCTTGGTTGGAAGAATGAAAATCTAATCCAATCTGCTCTCAAACTGTTTGAAATCGGAAATTCTCTTCAATGAGATTTTGCCGTCTTGATATCATACAGTGAGCCGCTTTGTTCCTGCGAGATGAAATATTATATGCCATATAAAAAAGTGATTATTTTTTCTGAGTTGTTGCGATTGCAAAATGTTTTAATGTTATGAATTTAAACTACTTAAAATTTTGCTCATTTTGCTGGCGTTTTTTGAAGAGCAGAATTTAGTGTCTAGTTTAGTTCCATGTGTATTTCCAAATTCACAATGGATTTAGCGTTAGAGCACGCAAACGGAATGGTCATGTTACGGGTTTTATCAACTGGTTCAAGAATTAGGGACATTGTAAGAAGTAGGATGTAACAACAAACAGTTTCTTGAATTGATTGAGGAGATGCAAAATGAATGGTCAAGCGTGTTATGGGCTTTATCAACTGTTCAAATGAGGGGGACATTATAAAAAACGTGCGCATAGTGAGAGTGCAAACATTTTAAATACAAAACTTCGTTTTTCTTAACACGGTGTAAAGTTGTTGGCCCTGTTCTGTTCTTCGTTGCTATTCAGCGCAAAATTTTAAAAATAACGTGAAGAAAACTAAAAGACACAAGACAAAAATGTGTTCATTGTGGAAAGTATGTTTGTTATGCCTCCAAACAATTTTTTTTTGTTCTGTTGAAATGGAAAAAAAATATTTTGTATAGTGACCACTTGCTTTTAATTTTACATCATATTTCCCCGTTTTAACAAAAAAAAATCCAGAGCTTTGAAGTTGGAAACATTGAATTATATCCTACCAAATGACTTGTTAAATTAGTTGGGATAAATTCATAATTTTTTTGTTCATTTTCTTTTTTGCATCTGTTAGTTCAGTGTTAAAAACAATTATGTCTATTGTAAGTTGAAAGTGTTCAGCGCAGTTCTATTTTTTCAGGAGTGACAAATTTTAAAACCAAATTTGGAATTTGACTCATCAGTCAGAAATCATTTGCAATATTCTTTAATGTTTTGAGTGAGCAAGCATACGCGTTTTACATTAGAAAAATAAGTTAAGAAATACTCGATCGAATACTCAGTCTATATTAAAAGCAGGATCTAACACTGGCGGATGATTTTATCAACAATGTAAGCTAGTCTTTTGTTCATAATTCGAGAAACACTCCCAAACACTCGAGCTGTTATTGTTGTGGTTTTGCTTGAAAGGGATTAAGCCAAAAAAGAAGGAAATCAAAGAAGCAAAACATTCGTGAGGTTTCTAGTGGTAAGTGGGCTTAAATAACATATTTAAATTCATATTTGATCTAATGAAGACCAAACAAAATTGATATATCCGTCTTTCTACCAGCGAAGTGATCGGAAGAAAAAGAGCATTAAAACTCTCTTGATTGATTAAATGTTTACGTTTAATTAGTGAAAATAACAAAGGTCACTCTACAAATCGTGATGTATTTATAAAAAATCCATTGTTGTATTAGTAAAATTTAATTCAACAGAAACTTCGAATAAAGGAGCTTCCTTTCAGCTATTTCACACTGCTTGTCCTAATTTATTAATATCTTGAAAGTGCTTTTAGTTTTATTGCGTACAAGTAAGAGACCAAACAGGTGCACAGAACCAGAAAATCTTTAAGACTTAAAAACTACTGTCAATTGAATTACTTTTAGTATTTTCGAAGTACTCTTTTTCTGTCAAGTAACTTTGCGTTGGTTGAATACGTACAAATATGGTTCGATCACTTTACTTTTACTTTAAAACTTGAAGTGTTTTTGACAAAAAGAACATATTAACTCGTTTTTTATTTAGTTTCTATTGGCGCTTTTGGTCCGGATTTGTCCTAGCTGGCGCCAAGCCTTCCTTAAAAGCTTTTTTCACCTTGCTCAGGGGCCCAGTTTATGTCCGTTAAAAACAGGTTTTGTAGACTGTTTCCTCCATCTTCAAACACATCTCATAGCTGATGACAACCGTTGATAAGTGGCTGTTAAGGCCAAACATTGCTTAGTGTAGCTACAGAATTGTTTGCCAAACAAATCCAGACGTTTCTTTCGTGTTTACATAACTTATCTTGATAGCAGTTTTTCAGAAATGGGGTGTTTCGAAATATTTATACAAATTTGAACATCGTGTGTTGCCTCGAAGTTTCGACCCAGTCACGTTTAGCGATTACACCGTTAAGTAAAAAGACATTTCATGTAACTCCTCTTCATCTACATGATTAAGAATCATTTTTGTTTGTATTCAGTGCCCTGTCTAGAACCCATCGCTTAAAAAGCTCTATTTTGACCAGATTAAACAATAGCTTTATTAGATGTTCACAGTTCCATGATAAGCCATTTTACTGGGTATAAAAGAAAAACGGAAAGATTATCAGGGTTGTTAAAATTAGATTAGAAGGCTAAATAAATGTTTGATAAAAGTATTAAAATTCAAACGTTTTCGACACTTCCCTGATGATAACTGTATGTCAAAAACGTTTGAATTTGGACGATTTTAATGTTTTTGTCAGACATTTAGCTTTTTATTCTAATTTTACCAATTTTGGCGTTTATTATGACATTATCAGGGTTGCTTTCTTAGACTTATGGGTTCAGTACTGTTTTCGATAAATCTGACTGTTTGCTGGATATTTTTTCGTTAACCAAATTGCAATCACTAGTACTGGCAAAAAACTGGAAATCCTCCCGTTAGCAAAGAGAGTAAAATCTTATCGCGAGAACAATAATTCCGAATTACAAACCAATTTAATATCATGGTGACAATTTATCTTTTTACTCACAGGGAAGCGATGTGTTTTTTATTTTCTGAGGAAACGGAAACACTCTCGGAAAGACCGTTAAAATTTAATGTGTTTTTATCACTTTGAGAAAATCATCTACTTTGGACACCCCAATACTTATAGTAGATTCTGGTATTTTTCAGTTCTTGTTTCAAATACTTGACCGTTCATTATAGGTACATGTAATTATAATCACCCCTAAAATTCCAATATCATAAATTACAAGTCTATATATGGTATCTCCATGAATTTTGTCCGTGAGGCGTGAGATAAAGTTGTTGAGAAAGTGCTTTGAAGTTCAGCAAAGTCAAATACAGGTACTTTGATTCAAGTAAGTACACAGTTTTCTAACTTTGTGAGTGGTAAAAACTTCCTTTAAAATATTTCTGTCGGAAAACGTAACTTCAGTACTTAAAAAATGTTTTCCAGCGGTTCGCCAGGCGATCGATCAATATTGCATGACTAGAACAAACTGGGTGGATTAATCTGATATGAATGTTTGAATTGCTTCTTCCAGATAATAAATTTAATATAAGTTATTTAACACCTTCTATTCATCAGTCGCCGAGGCACAAATTAAATTTGCGCTTACTAAGTCTGATTTCTTCTGAATTCAATAACCGCTTTAACTACAATAGTTAATCCCTTGACGTTTAATAAATTGCAATAATAGTTGTACCCGTGTTCGATTCTCTTTGAGTGTGCTTTATACAGGTTCTTGTGATATTCTAAAAACGTTTTTAAAGTTTGATTACCGGATGGGATATACATTGTCTTTTTGGAATCTTTATCTCCTTTTAAAAGCTCTGCTTATGTACACTTGTATTCAGCTGCCCCGTTTATTTTGTATTTGTAATCTAGTTATGATACCCATTTAGAAGGGTTTGTCAAGGGTACTGTTCTTTAACACGGTGTTATTTATAATTAAGTTCACTTTTTGAAAAGGTCTTTATAAGGTGCACCTTTCCCTTCCTGTCTCGCGCCATCATCCTCGCGGTGAAATTTTGCAGTCAGTAAATTATTAAGAATTCGCTTTCATGGATTATTAACTATGGAACATTTTCACCCTGAGGAGGCCATCGGCGTTTATTTTGCGGGCCTTTTGAAGTTAATGATTTAATTTCCTGTACTTGTCTTCGAATAATAAGGCTTTTCCAATAGTCTTTCTTGCTTCGAACAATACAAGTCACCGAGCCGCTGGAAAGTCGCATGGGAAATGAAAGGAGTTGAATCGGTCATAAATGCGAACTGTGAGTTGATCAGCTGCTCAAGGAACCAGAAGAAGCGAATGTTTTTCGGGTGGAATGCAGTCAGGTTATCAGCCCAAGCTAGCTGCTGCTTCACAGATCAAACAGTTCAGTGCCCCGAGTTGTTACCTCTAAAGTCACAATGCTGGCATTAATTAGAAATCTAATAATATTTGGATTGTATTAAAATGCATTGTGTTAAGGTTGCAGAATAGAGTTCCTTTAAGTCGCTGTAATTAACAATCTATCGCTTAAACTAACAGGACAACGTAAAGCATGCTAACCCAACAAGATTGCCATGATAGTATCAGCACTAGATTTTCGCAGATTGATCTTAATTGCAGTAGATATTAACATTGTTGCGGAGATGATTATACCTTCTCGTTCTTATCGCCGACACACTGCACAACAAATGAGTGGTATTGCCGGTGGATGATTGCGGGCGAGCAGAATAGTTTTAACATGCGATAACCATTTCTCCGCTCCACTGCTTTAACGTCATGTCTTGGAACACTGACGAACTAAAATCCCTATGCTTTCTTTAATAATCTCGTGTATCTTTACTACAATCACTGCAGAGTTGCGAGGGAAGTTTCGCACTATCAGGCTATATAAATTGTGATCACCATCAATGTATGAGTGACTATGAACTAATACATCTCTCACACGCTGATCGGACGGATTTTAAATTTGAACTGAAGTTTGAATTTGACATTGGTTTTAAATTAAAACTAGTGCTTTGAGCATTTCTTCAATTTCAGCTATAAATTTACTTACATTACAGAATACAGTAGTATGTTTGTTTAAAAAGTGTAAATAAAGCTTTAGTGTATATAGTACTATTGTGGTTGCCTTTTTTAAACACAAAACTCATTTGAAGCCTTTCCGGATTCTGTGTTTGTGTTGATAAACTCATAAAAATGTTTGTATCTCAATGTCCAAGTGAGCCGACGAGAGGAAAAGTAAACCATCTTTGAATGGCTTCTAGTATAATGACAAAAGCATCACGGGATATTAGTGACACTATTGTGTTAAGTGGTTTATTGGTTTGTTTTTTTACCTTTTAAAGTTTACTTGGCAAAGTTTATTATCAGGATATAAGGACATCCAGCAAATTGTACTTCAGAGATTCTGTCGGCAAGATCACAAGACCACAATCTCGAAGTCTTAACCCCAATGACGCCGTATCTTCTATAAAATGGGTGCTTTTGTTCGTTTCGACCACTCCTCTAACGCATCTTTAAAACGGTTTTTCACATGGCCTAAGCGTGTTCTGTTGTATTTTCAACATCCTGTGCACGATAAGAACCTGTCAATCTTTCCTGCCATTATGGGGATGGAGTTCTCTCAGAAGTGAACATTAGGTGTTAATCGCTATCTGAACTCATCGCCACTTGAACATGTCATATTATTCAATTAATTTGGCAGGCAATTATGCGTGGCTGCCGAGTAATCAAAACATTCCCGGTGAAACAGCGATGACATCTATTGTGCCGCGCACCGCTTTACTGAAGACATTGAATTTAATCCGCCCCCAATCGCGCTCAGGAGCCTTTAACTGCAGTACAGCCCGACAGATATCAGTAGAGCTCGCACAGCACACAAACACACGAAGCGCCGGCCTGCGCGATATGCAGAACAGTGATCGCTTTAATATCGACTATCTAATCTCGTGTAAGAAGAAGAATACAGTGATGGGAAGTAGTAGTGATGAAGGCGACAGCGCTCTAGACTCGCCGCACTCGATCGAAGACCCGGCAATGTTTCACGAAAGCAGACAAGCAGTGACTTCGTTTTCAGTCAAAGACATTTTGGACCCGCATAAGTTTAATACACAGAGAATACCGTCAGAAAGCGATGAGGATGACGATGAATCGCGGTCGAAGACTGGCTCACCAACGACCGTTTGGCACCCGTGGATGTCAGCTACAAGATATAACCGACCACACAAATCACCCCGTGAGTAACTTGAATTTTCTTTGAAATCCCCGCTTTATAAGTCAATTGCCACCACTACCGCTATCTCGGCTATACACGTTTCACTCTGCTACCGAGAGAAAAATGCCTCAACATAATCCAGAAAATCACAGAATTACTCTCTTTCAAGAAATATCAGATTGATTAATGTTGCAAGCAAATGCACCATAAGAAATCGTTATGAACGCTGTCCGTCTTGAAAAACAATTCCATGTTGCTTAACCTCTTCTCACAGGACCGGTCCATTCACATTAGCAGTCGTTTAGCCTAAAAGGTCTGTGCCAGAAAACAATTAATTCTCTATAAAAGTGTGCTTAAAATTTCGTTTCACCCACTGCAAACGCGACGCCAACCCAGCTGCAAAACTTCTTAGAACTTAGGGTCAACTGAACGCAGCAGTGTACAGCACGAGTGCCAGTGGCAATGCGTTTGGTAGTAAAATATTTCTCTTCGGTTCGACCTTTCATCCCTCATGTTACGTACGAACTGCAGCTTGTATAATATCCACAGCTGAGCTAAAACTAGTTGTATTATTTCACCAGGTGAAGACGAAAACAATTCCGAGATGGCACTCCAAGACGCGTGCGGTACAGAAGCCGAAGAAAACAACAAAAGCGTGACTTCAAAGTCAAAACGAAAACGATCAAGCGAGAAAGGATCGAAAGAAGGCAAGCCACGCCGAGCGAGAACAGCTTTTACTTACGAACAATTAGTCGCTCTTGAGAACAAGTTCAAAACTACGCGATACCTGTCAGTGTGCGAGAGACTCAATCTTGCGATGTCCTTAAGCCTAACAGAAACTCAAGTGAAAATCTGGTTTCAAAATCGGCGCACAAAATGGAAGAAGCAAAACCCGGGAATGGATGCAACTGCCCCAACGAGGCCGTCTCTCTCCCATCCTCCTACACTTGCACAGTACAGTCATCCCAGTTACTTCTGCAGCTCGCAGATGCATTATTACCATACACCAGGACTGTCCAGCGCTACATTGCCCTATGTGCTTGCCCGACCCCATGCTACGTACGGGCATATGTGAATATCAGGGCTTATTCCACACAAACTCGAGATTAGGAATCCTCTTTATGCTGCCAAAATGGCCAAAGGACTCCTGGTGACCCACACACAGCGAATTCTGCTCAAGTTTTGTTCATTAGGAATATTGTTTATAGTTAATATGAATATTGGATTGGAACCTTACAAAGGAATAGAGTCATTTCGTGCTGCTGTAAAAGATATATATATATATGTACAAGGTTAATATCGGCTCAACTTGATTGTTCAATTGATCTTTGCCAAAACTGTGCACCCTTTACTTTGCTAATTTGAATTCAGTTCTTTCATTCTAAATACTTGGTTTTTCTCGCGTGTTTTCAGCTTTTGGTGGTGCCTGCCTCGACAAACATATGTGGAGGTATCGACAATCAAATTATTCACTTTGCTTCAAATATGCACAAACATTTCACTGTGAGAATTCGCCAAAGGACTGAAACAGACATCATGAGATTCAATTGATTATCTTCTCTTAAATTTTAAGACTGATGTTGAGACATTGTACATTCCCTTCAAATAGAACGAAATTAATTTACAAAGAGAAGCAAAACTATGGACATTCATAATTTAAATTCGAACAATATTTAATATTGAGTTGAACGAAGGTTCATTGTCTGACGGTAAAAAGCAAAGGTCTTCCGCATTATGTCCACAATCGGGCAGGAGTTTGCGTTCATAAATGAGATATCCTGTAAATATTTGACAAATATGAGTGTGTCGCCCACTATGGGCGTAATCACAGAAATAAAAACTACGGTTCTCCTCGAGAGTATTTATTCCAAAGATGTCTCTTTGTTGTCATGCCATATACCTGCCTCCGTTTAAGGGGACTTTCTCGTAGAGTAGTTTAATGAGTTTATGTAGCGATACATTTAACATATTGTACAAACTTAGAAATGCGGCTAAAATGTGTGAGTTGGTTTTGGACACCCCGAAAAGTTAATTTAAATACAAAAACACAATATCCGAATTATTGTATTCTTATAACTAACGGATTCAGGTTTAGAATTGTTTTTCATAAATGATATACATTCAATTATGCCGTTTTAATATCAGAAACGCTAAATATAGAGGACCGTTTCTGTCCATGATCGATCCTCTTCATACAGAGGCTTTTAAAGATTACTCGAACACCTTAGAGAAATTAAAGCAGCTATTGTTTTATTGCAACACACATCCTAATGGACATGAAGACCGACATTGCGTTATTTATATCGATACTGAATTCTCAGATTCATATTGGCTAACTAAATATCATCAGTCGGGATTTCGAAGCAACATGGATGTAACAAGTAAACTTCGTGTTCGTTTTCTCGCTTAAATTTTGTGTCAGTTACTTTCGAGTCTACATTAATCTTGTGGTATTGAACAGGTCTGTTAGCTTAGAAGGCTGAAGCCGTTATTTGGTGAGTTTGCGACTTGACTGAAAATGATAAGGTTACTGATCGTAAAGACTGAACAGCTTGCCTTTCGTGTAAACTTCCATAACAAGCAGGTATTGTTGTCGTTACACCCATAATCCTAAAAGATTAAACTCAGTTGCAACTAATGTTAGAAAACTTCAGTTTAAACCAGGTACATTTTTGATAAAGAGTGTTCTATTGTCGGCCCTGATGCAGGAGTGAAGTGAGCGTACAGATTCTAGCAATAACTTCCCGTTTCCTACATGAACTTGCTGACAACTTCCAAGTTTATCACAGCTGTTTTCAACTGAGAGTGCAGGTTGAACCAAAGGATATCAATGGCAATCTGAAATATCTCTAACTGAGCCAGAATTGGTGTTTCCGGCAGTATTATTGCTGCAGTCAACCTTCCCTCTTATTAACTGAATACAAGCTACTCTTAAAGACACGCATATGTTTTCGTATTTTATAGTCTGAGAATTAAGCTAATTGGTAATCCATCTTAGTCGTATGCGTAGATAAGATTTACAATTTTTATTTGAGACTTAAGCCCACAAACAAGACGTTGCAAATATGTACTTCACTACATCAATCCCGGCTTAACTACTTAAGTGGAAAAATCGATTGGACAAGCCCACCCTAGTGAGTTTAGCCACAAACCTTAGCACTATATCCCTTATAGTTATACAGGTAATGCTCTGGAAACTTCACAATTTCCAATAATTTTATATACTAGTACAAGGTTAAGGGCTCAAGAGGAGGAGATTTGAGATCGGTGTGAAATGTTAGAATTTAGTTTTATTCTGTTCAAGCCAACTAGAAATGTAAATAGTATTTCTATAGCTGCATATATTACCACGAGGCATTGCTTTTAAAATATTCACCACGCGTAAACTTGGCCGGTATTTAAGAGGTAATCTTTGATACTGATTTGGACATGCGGACGACAACGTTCCAAATCGACTCAGTTATATTCACTGGGCTGTTAGTATTTTGACTGGTAAGTTGTCACAAACTGAGGCACTCTTGGGTAATGAAGTTCTTAATTTTTGATAGGCTCAGAACTGCTGAAGTACTGAAGTGGCCAAGGAACTGCCATGCCATATGAGAAATTAAAGTTCCATTTTGATATAGAAATTGTGTAATCATGTTTCGTATAGCTGGGAATACTGTATATATAATCACACTTTTCATTTCAGTTTGATTTTTCGTTTGAACTGTAAACAAAACCAAAACAAACCCACAATTAACTTAAATTAATAACTAGAACGCAAAATATACTGATGAGGGAGAGACTACAACTTTCGTAAATCAACTTTTACTCTAACAGGAAACAATCCTTGGATCGATCCTGTCTGATCGTGCCTGTTTTTGGCGTGTTTCTTGAACTGATCTTCAGAAATTATTCTTTCTTATTCGTGTTATTTGACTGCAGCCCGTGTAAATTAACCTTTGCCAGCATTTTTAATATAAATACGGCAAGACTGAATGGCTAAAGACATTGTTGAGACTTTCAAAGAGATTTTTATCTGCTGCCCTGCAGCGCTCCTCAATAACCGCGGCAGATCTTTGTTTCTGGTAAGTCAGTTTAGATCGCCATTTTATACTT
The DNA here is from genome assembly GCA_025403525.1 of Umimayanthus kanabou. NCBI lineage: Eukaryota > Metazoa > Cnidaria > Anthozoa > Zoantharia > Parazoanthidae > Umimayanthus > Umimayanthus kanabou. Next base: position 12,871 of record JAOBYH010137763.1, read on the forward strand.
TTAGGGTAGTTTTACACTATTACAATCTTGGATTTTGTTGAAACAAGTAGAACGGTCCTTTTCTGTGTTCGTGTGCTTTACCGATATGTATCATTGTAAGTGAATCACCGGAAAGCTTCCTTGAGGTCAATACGAGCAGATGAATGTTAGAGTTTTAGATATACCTATTTAAAGAGGATTTTTATTCCTATAATAATTATTTCTTTAATGAGTACTTTAAAAAAGAATATTTTACTACAGCAAATCAGCCTTTATAAGATCTTAGTTTTAGTAGTCTTGTGGGATCCAGAGTTTGGTATCTCAGTGAAGGGTGTGTCTAGATGCTCACTATATATACACCAGATGATACTCTGTTAGTTCACTATCAAACACAGCTTCAGCCTAGAGTTTCTGCAAACAATACTGTGTTAGCGTACTGCTGTAACATTTACTACTTTACTGAAGAACACCCAGCATATACTTTGTATAACACAAAGCTTAATTCCATTACAAATTGCTTTCCATGTTGTATTTTTTGACAGGAATTAGTATTTTAAAAGGACCCAAACACTGATAATTAAGGTCTTTACTCCAACCCATGGATGTCAAAGCAGAAATGATACAGTGAGAAATCGAAAAACTGTGAACAGACTGATGAGATAGGTTTCCTAAATTCAGATATATGGTTGATTTTTACGCGGTGTTTCTAAATAACCAATTTAGAAATGTGTTTACTAATCCGTGCCGACTGTCTTCGTTTAGTTTTGTCCACTTTGCCTTAGTTCCACTTCAGTTGAGAATGTAGTATAAACAGCCATTTAAATGTAACAGATCTTTCTAGAATAACAGCTTTGGTCGTGACCTTCAAAACGGGGTAGAAAACTGATTTCCTTTGCGATATATTTCTGGTAATTTTATATCAGTATTAACTTCCGTTTCAGTTTCGTTTAACAGCTGTTCAAATGGAGCTATATTCATAGCTAAAGAAGAAAAGATACTCTATAAGATTCAATGCCGGCTAGTATAAAAATCAAAATTGCAGCAACGAGAGTTGTTTCTGCATATCCAAAACCAGGTTTTAGTTAAACATCCACTGCAAAACAGTATGTAAACTGATGCAAAGGTTTCTTTTATCTAACTGAGGCCAAGGAATGTTTTCGAAGCGCTGAAACAAGGCCTTTATTAGAAAATAAAGATAGCTTAGCTGTATTACCCATAGATAGCAGACAAACCACTATATTTAAACATTCATTAAAATGCTCAAAATTTTTCATCAGCCATCAATCTTACTACATTTGCTAAAGTATTTAAGAGTGCGGTAGTCAGTTTCCAACTTAGCATTTTTTCTTTAAATAATCCTATTATACAAGTATAAGAACTCAGTAAATATACAAAAGACCTTTTTGCAGGAATTGTAATTCCTGACATTCAGAATTAGGACTGAATGTCCGATGGATCTACATCTCGTTAGCATGTTGATCTAGAACGTGCAAATACAGATTCCCCACGCCAAATGAATTTCCCCAAAGACGAACTCCGGTCAATTAAGTTTAACTGATGTAGAGACAAACAGACTGTATGAGACAAAGATTGTACAAACTAAACGTCCCTATATAATTGTGATGTTTATTCTTTCAATGGATTCAAGAATCAGTCGAAACTTGTCGGAAGGTTTTAGATTTAAGACATTTCCCTATCTTATCTACACAAGACCCGGGCACAAGACATTGGTGTGAAGATTCGGAAATGTTTCAGTGTTTTAGACCAATGTGGCTAAAGGTGATATTAGCAAGTAATGACTCTTAATACGGCCGGTCACTTAGGCAAATTCTTTCGTGGCTAATTGTTTCTTAAAACTTTGTATTGGGGTGTGAAGGATCTGCTGCGATCGGACAGTTTCGGGGCGAAGATTCACGACTTTATGTTGGCACGTTTTCTCCACCATGCCTGCAGAAATAAAATGCAGAGCTTTTTAGACACGTGGGATTAGTATTCTTAACTGAAACACTGTTGCAAATGCAAAGAGCGTGAGTTCTGCCTAGGTGTCAAACGATACCCATTCACCTTTAATTGAGAATCCATGTGCTCAATGGGAAAACGCTATCAAACAAGAAAAGAACTTTTACTTCTCGCTACATTTCATCCTGGTAGATTTAGTCTCGATGAAAAAGTAATAGACTTCAAGACTGACTGATCTTAAGGTATTTGGAACATTAACTAGAAGGATACAGCACACAGATTTGAAAGCCATCAACTCGATCCCATGTGGTTACACGGTGAGGGACCGGATCGTTCTCAATACCCGGTCAATACATGTCTGTATCATCATGATATTTTCACGAATTAAACCCGCGGGTATCTCTTAAAAACTAAAATACGTCTGAAGCTAATGAAAACCAGCGTAAAAGCAGCTCACCTACAAATGCCTAACCAGCAGCACGTTCTCAAGCCGAGGGTGTAACTTTCCACTTTGCAGGTTAACTTTTGTGTTTTATGTGCAAGCACTGATGTCGAGAATTGCCAGTGGCCATTGAAAAGGCCGCTTTGCCCTTCTGTACAGTCACCGACTTCGGAAGAGGACAGGCTGTCATTCACAGCCATTAAAATGGTCTGTTTGTTTACCCGCTACTTAGTATATTTGTCCGACATAGCGAAACAAAGGTGTTAGCTACATCCAGCAATTTAATTAAATAAGTCTTTCAAAAGCTAAGTAAATAAACTTAATGAAAAAACACACAATGGCTTGAAATAATTGCGGGGCTCTTAACTTATTGACCAAGGTAAACACAGCGTGTATCATGACGAGGGAACACAAAAGCCTCCTTCATGACTCTCGATGTTTGGGAGCTGCAGGATGTATCGGCCTAGTTGGGGGTAGGTGAATTTTAATTGAAAACGTTTCCAAACTTATCGAGAACCATTACTCCAACAATAAAACACAGACATTTGTCAAATTCCACGAGTTAGCTTGATCATTTTAGTGTCTACCTCAACGTTGCCTTCCCATCAGGAGAGGTATTGAATTCTTTGTTAATAACTGAAATACATGATATGACTTATGAATGGACAGGATTTCCTGGACCATCATTTGTTCAAATCAGCGGCTTCGACTCAGAAAATGAGAAATAACGCGGGATTGTTGGGTTGAGTGCGACAAGACGTAAATCGAGGCTTGAGACCTCAAGCTTTTACTACTTGTCGAAAAATTACCTGCAAATAGAATTTTTTTGACAAACCAGAGCATGTGGTGCCTTTGAGGTTGTTCTGCTTCCTCAACGCATCCTGAACACGTGTGGAAAAGTGTTGATCTATGACAGTGCGACAATTATTCTAAAATTAGGCCAGTGTTTGCAAGCCATTTCTATAACATCCTGACAGATCTCGCTGGTCGTCACGTTTGGAACTCGAACACAACTTGACAAAAATGAAAACATTCCTAAATGAGCTTATTTCTTGCTCAAACAAGTTAATATGTCAAGGACTTACCCTAAGTGGTTGCGGATATAATCGTTTTGTGTGATCAAGTGTTATCATTTAAAAACAAATTTACACAGATAATACTTTCAAAGTATCAAAGTAAATAGATCACAGGGAACGAAATTTACTGTCTTACTAAATTAACGAATTCATCCTTTGTGTAACCGACGTATTTGTTTAGAATTGTTTAGACTTTTAATACATGCGCTGTGTGCCGGAATATATTGGTCCTGTCAATTGCTTTTGTTTTCCATAAAAAGTGTTCAAACAAGACCGAACTAGTAGACAACACGTTTGTCTTTTAGTTCTAGTAACTGTGAACTGACGCAATCGCTTAACACAAACTGTTGAGGCTAATTTCGTGGCTTACATTCTATGTTTGGAGCCGAGCTTGTTTTGAAAGCCATATGGCTAGGTATTGTCGGTGTGTTTTGTGTGCCCGGCATTATTCCTTGGAGACATAAATAAATAAAGCAATAAAGAGCCCGACGGGATGTATCGCTATTGCCTTTCAAATCAATGGCAGCGGTGCGTAATACATAGGTTTAAATGACATCAATCAATTTGATCTATTAATTAAGCATAACGGTCGTACTGGGCGACCTTTTGAAACAATTAACTCGCGGTTATTACGCCATGTTTACATAATCTCTGATGCCACTTGCCCCCGGGACTAATCCAGGATCTAATTGTCGATTGTACATACACCTTTGTACTTGCCGCACCCACAAGATATGGCTCTACCATCCATCGCCTGCCTCTCTGTTGACTCTAACGACAAGGACAACGGAGAAACATTGACGGGAATAAATCATTATTTGGATTAAAAAGGTGAAATTTGTGGGAAGGTTTGTTGGTAGTTTTGTTGTATTTCCAGTACACGAGTGCATGGAAATGTTGTGCCCTTAGGGGCTGTCTGTCATAATTGGCGAGCCTCTTTAATCCATTATTCCTGACTGAATCATTCGCACCTCATTGTCTCTCCACTAAAACTTAAATACCGCGTATTTTTAATCCTCTTCGTCTCAAAGACAAACACACAGAATATTGTGTACGCCAGTCGCACTGGTCATCTTTTTAGGGTATAAGCTATAATGCTACCTGAGTGAGTTTCAGTGATAAGTTAAGAACTAAGAAGTTTCTTACGATGATTGAATTCTCAATTCTCATAACATTTGTAACTTTTGAAGTGTTTCAACGACTGAAGGACCAGCGTTTTTGATTTTAGTGAAAGGATTTGAGTTTTGAGAAAATGTGCTTATGTGGTCCATTTATCAGCGCCTAAATGGAACGAAATTGAAAGAAGACAGGCGGTAAATGCGTGGTTTTCTGAATTGCCGAAAAAACTTGAAATTAAATCGTGTTGGTAGAGTATAAATTACAAGTAAGTGAAGCAAAATGCGTGAAAGTAGTAATTTACATATCGTATTTGAGCTTAGTGAGTGTTTCTAGCTCTACATTTCAATTCATTAGATGGCAACCCCGGTTCTTTGTACATTGCAAAATCCTGCTTTTAAGTCTTGGCTTTTTTTGTTTACAAGAGGTTTATTGGTGGGTGAATCCCACCAATAAACCTTGTAAGTAAGTGAAGCAAAATTCTGCCAGTTCAGTTGAATACTGAACTGGCAGAATTTTAACCGAAATACAAAAACTAGGCTAATAATTCATCTTACGACACACACCGAAAATACCGAGATAGGAGTTTTCTGTATACGCTAGGACTCTGGTAATTATCTTATAAGGCTCAACCAAGTGTTAAGCATTTCAAGAAAATGTAACAAAACCAATGCAACTGGAGAGA
>JAOBYH010137764.1:0-10916 GCA_025403525.1 Umimayanthus kanabou
TACTTTTAGAGTAGGTGTCCCCAATTAGCTAGTTTAGCTAAATACATTGACACATGAATAAAGTTATTATTATTATTGTTATTAACAAAATTTCGAACAACCGAGCCCAGGTATGTACGGCAAGTTTTATATTAAACCCCCCGGCTCGTCCAAAACCCCCTTTGATCTTGTACAGTAAAAGCTCAGGGCTTCAATGTGGGATTTTTCGGCAATGTCTTTGCATTTGTTCCGTTCGCTTGTCATAAATTCTTGAACAGTGCACAAAATGACTTGCATATCCCTGTAGCTCTAGAGATGTGAACACTTCAAATGCTGATTTCATTTTTGGCACAGTCTTAATTATCTGAGGGAGACAGCACAAAGCTTCTTCCCTTACAGTTATCCAATGTCGCAAGCACCACCCAACGGTTAAATTAGTCACCTGCTCAATGCTTTTGGTTCATATCTCGTCCTTCAGATAATTATTTTATTATGACCAGTTTTTTTTTTTTTCATTTTTTGGTAAAGAAGTGTGCTGTAAAACTAAGTCCCTGGCCTAAGCATAACTCTGAGCACCAAAAACTTAACAGACTCTGCCGAGAAAACCGCCCACATTGCTTGTGTTCAGATGGGGTCAGAAGTTTGGAGTTTTGGCAGCACATTCGGACTTCCTTCCAAAAATTAGAGCGAGTCCCCCCTGGCTTTGAACAACCAGTCCTAAAGATCTTTACTCAAACAATAATCAACATCATTACTAAATGACAATTGCAAGACAACATTTGCATAAAATTCTTTATTCCAGTCCTTTAAAAAATCTCGCTGCAACCTCAAAATCAGGCCCAACCGTTATCCATTAATCCGACGCTTTGATTGTATCCTCACAACTTGGCAAATTCAAGCATCTTGCTTCATAACCACTCATTGACCACATAAATAAAATTTTACACATTGTTTTGACAAATCCATGGCTGCAGCTGCTTAATTCACATTTCAACGATGAAATCACTTTGCTGTTGATTCCTTGAGGTAGGCGATGAGATCTGTGAGGCACAAAATGTTCAAGGTTAATAATAATTTCTATTGATTCAAATGTGTGATTCAATGCTTTGGCAACCAGTGTTGCAACACACATTTACTGGACATCAGAAAGTTCTAAATGCATGAAAAGAACCCTAATCCTAGTAGCTTTTGCCCTTAGTAGTAGTTACAAACCAACTAGTAAACTATTGGCTGCAGGGTTCTCCCCAGAAAGCATGTGAAAATTAGTGTCCGAGGGGCAGGAATTTGCATAACAATGTCATTAATTTGCATCACAATGACATAAATGTGCATAACAATAAAAATCTCATAAAATAGCAGGGTGCTTTACCACAATAGGAGGGTGTTTTACTACTCTAGGATGCTTTGGGGAGAACCCTGGGCTGCCATTTTTGAGCAAGGTCTACCTATCTCCACTATTGTGATTGTGCACACTATAAACAGCATTACAAGCTTGTAAATAATTATATATCATCTCACCTGCTCGTTCACCCTTTTTCTTCAAGCCAGCAAAAACCATTTTAGTCCCTGAAAATATGGTACAAATACAAATAAATGTTTGATAAATGAAAGGATATTTTAAATTCATGACTAGTGTTACTACTGCAAAACTGCATTAAGAGCTTCCGATAAACAATTGGCTTATAGGGATCCAACATATTGGCCCTACACGATCCAACATTTTCAACATCACATGTATGCACACGTCTTGTATTCATTGTATGACAACTTTTTGTTATAAGAAATGGCAGTCACGCCATCACAAATCTGATAAGCAAGCATGCACTCAATAAGATCAAATATCTTCAATCATCAACTCTTTTGTGTTGTCAACCCTTTCAGCCCATGCCAGTACATCAACATCTATCTTCTCCTTACAATATCAATACAAAATAGTTGTTAAATGTTGTGAGAATATAGGAACTGATCCCACACTGCAAGCTATCCAATATGAAAAACAAAATTCTCCCAAAACCATTTATAAATGGAAAGTATGGATACTATTTAGGAGAATTCAGCAACACATCATTTGTCGTGTTTGGGGCTGAAAGGGTTAAAGAATCAATTTTGTTGTTTTCTTTTAACCCTTTAAGCCCCAAACACAACACATGGTGTGTTGCTGAATTCTCCTTGACTGTCTCTTGTTTTCTTGTAAACAAGTTGTAAGAATTTTGCTTTTCATCTTAGACAGTTGATAAACTGGCTGGAGCCGAAAGGGTTCATCCACAATCTTGTTTTCCCCCTCTGAGCTTGTTGGCCTTTGTTGTTTTCAAATATTAAGTCTAAAAGCAAAAAAACACCTATTTCACTAATTGTTTTTGTTCATCCATGTTTGAAAAAAATGAAGCAAGTGCAAGAAAACAGAGACGGTCAGTGGTAATGAGATGCCAGCAGCACTGTCACAACACACAAGATAAAAATCTTGTGACAATGTTCAGTTCTGTTCAAAGGCAGTACTTGTATCCAAAATGTTGGATGTTGTTTGATTTGTTTGTAAATTCTCCATTCTTACAAAATCCAAAACTTTCCAACAATAATTTGTTGCCCCAACAATCTCGGGTATATTGGATCCCTTTATACAGGCCTCCAAGTTTGTTATTCTTGCACCTAAATTGTAATTTGAGATTCATAACTTAAAATGAATGCCTAATCAGAAAATAATAAAATCACTAACTCAATGAGATACCAGTGGCACTGAAAAGTTAAAAAAAAAAACATTCTAATCATACTGCTTTACCAAGGCCATTTCGAATAATGCAGTTTTGAAAGCTTGATGTGTTACGTGGGATTTAGTGTTTACAGAGAGTTCAACAGTTTAATACCACTTTACAATTTATTGTTTACCTGGGATGTATTTCTTGGGGTTCTCTAAGTAAATCCACAGTGTATCTTCTCCCCACGTGATGCCTTTGTTTTTGTTTTGTTCAGTGTACTGAAACCCGACTGCTTGTCCAGTTTTACGCCCAAAAAGCCCATTTAGATTTGGGCCAGTCTTGTGTTTTCCTCCCTGATAAATAAAATATAAACGTGTTAACTTTTTATTGCACATCAAGTAAAGCAATAAAAAAATGCAGGTCTGTGTACCTTAGTTTAATTCCACTTGTGACCAACCAGTACAAGTACAGTACCGTAGCTATTTATTTATAAACTGACAGCATTTGCTACAGGTGCAGGGGTTGGGAAGGACTGAAAGGGCCATGGGCCAATGGCCCGTTTCCTTGAAAATCAATGGGTCATTTTTTTAATTTATGGGCCATTACCAAAATTCAATGTGCCAAAAACTTTTAATCTTACTGACAGTAGACATTTGTTAAAAAATGGAGTTTTTATTTGAAATGTATGTAATGTAGATCCGTATGTTTTCAGTTACCATCACACGCTTACATTGCTTTGTATTATTTAGTAATACAATGTTGCTTAAAGCAAAAAAAGACAAAAATAAGTACTCAAATAAACAAGCTGGAAATCAACTGTGTCCATATTGATTGGCCACCGGTGGTTACGCTTGACAAAGTCAAAAGTCAAACTTTCAAAAAGCAAAATTGTTTTCAACTAATTTGAAGTGTCAATCACATTTAACGTGCCATGACTCCTGACTGACTTAAAACAAAAAAAGACGAAAATAAGTACTCAAATTTAAACAAGCTGGAAATCAACTGTGCCCATATTGATTGGCCACCGGTGGTTACGCTTGACAAAGTCAAAAGTCAAACTTTGAAAAAGCAAAATTGTTTTCAACTAGTTTGAACTGTCAATTGCATTTAACGTGCCATGACTCCCCATGGTAAAGTTGTTTTGAGAGAAATTTAAAACAAATGTTTATTCATTTTGAACTTAACACAAAAAAAGCTTTTGAAGTCACTTTCATACGTGGGTAATTTTTTTTGTCAACTTCGAAAACTTGTCAAACATGCGCACTGTGTACTTAACTCTTGTGTTTTACTTCCAGCAAGTAGTTTAAAGCACTTGAAACTCTCAGATTCCACTGCCAACTATCAAGACATACAAAACTACAACAAAAACAAAGATCTTGAATTGATTTTTATTGCCTGAATGACAAAGAAAATTTTGTTCTCTTCCTCTCTGAAAGCTAATAAGTAAACACATTTTTTGTTTGCAAGTGGCAATTAACATATTATCAATTAGTACAAAAGTCAAACATGAACAAATGTATCGACAAAATCAAATACAAAAGTAAAAACCCTCTGCGGCACCTATAAAATTTTTATTATGTTCAGTAACCGACAAAGAAATTTAACTTACTTTTTGTAAAGACTAAGCATGTCAGTGTATGGTATCATTTAAAGGAAAACACATGATCAGCGAGTCTAATTTACATCAAAATGATCCAAAAACATGATCTACCATTGCAAGGGATTGTGACGGAAATCTATACCGGTTCTGTGTGAATGGCCTGGAACACAGGCACAATCTAGGCCTGCTAATGGACTTTTTAATGCGCCATATTTTGAATTTATGCGTCATTTGCGCATGGCGCACATCCTTCCCAACCCCTGCAGGTGTAAGGTAGTGGGAGCAATAGGACTCACATTCAAATACATCACAATATAATTTTGACACAATTTCTTCAGAATCTTTCTGCACTTTGGACGAAAGACTCTGTTAACACTGTACTTGCCATGGTGTCGACTGACCTGTATTCTATGGTAAAATCCGCATCCGCTGCATCATGAGACAATTTCCACGTAATTTTGAAAAATTATGGACCAAGATACTAAATATCTTCTTTATGAAGATGGAGTTGCATAGTCTTCGCCATTTTTCCTCTTTGAAATATCAAAAACATAAAAAAAGCAGAGGAAAACACACTTTGTTCATTCGTTTCTACATTCACAAATTCATTCCACCAGGCATTCCTTGCCACAAGTGATTCTCACCTGGGCTCCAGTGTAATTATCCAGTAAGCTCGATTTTAATTGGATGAAAACTTGTTTTACTCAGCCAATCATTTTTATTGTTACAATGTATACTAAAAATCTGTCAGGGGCTTGTTTTGCTCAGGAAAACTGAAATCTTTTGTTCTTTTCTGTTATACTCTGTTTACAATGGATAAATTTGTAGTGAAAGAGAAAAAAACAATCCCAAGATGGCTATCAATGTAAATGCAAGAGATCGAGAAAGAAATTGTGCACCAGGAGTGCTTCATACTGACACTTTCAATCGACTGGCAAATTTTCAAGCTGAATTTTGTGTCTTTGTCCAACAAGAATGACTAGTCTTTAGTTACTAATTTTAGAGCCCAAAAAGCAAGGAAAAACCTACAAAGAGAGAAGGGTGCTGAGGAAATCAGAAGGTCATTTAAAGAAACGGAAGGGCGCTGGGAAAAAACAAAAAGGGTATGGCGCAGTTTTGTTTCGCCCTGGCGAGGCGAGAATGAGACTGATCGTCAATTATGTGTAGCATCTAATTGGTCAAAAATATGTTTGAAACTATGTGAATGAAAACCGTTCACTGATTCCATGGGGAGCCAAGGTTCTGAGTTTGAAAATGAGTCTTTGTTCTTTCCTTTTGTGAGTCTCATTACTCGACCCTAGGTGCAAGTTAATTCCACAAATTTCCATGTGTTCCTGTGAATGGCCTGGGAGATTGAAGTGTCTAACCACAGGTTTAGACAGGTTTGATCAGGACTTTGTTTTTCACATCAAGTAAATGTTCGCAAAAGCGGTCACCTAATTTGCGGCCAGATTCTCCAGTGTAGAGTTTGTTGCAGAGAGTACAAGTGATGCAATAAATGATATTCTAGGTTGTGCAGTTGAAATGGTCATTTACTTGGTGTGAAGTTTTGGGTTCCTTAACACGTGTTTTAGATTTGATGAACACGCAGGTGTTGCAGCATTTAAATCCCACCTAACTTTGATATTTTGACAAAAAATGTATGTAAACTAACTAAACTTTGTGTCACCAATGGCAAAACTGATATGAAGGTGAAACACAAACAGCCCCCTTCCCTCAGTCTCACCAACCTTTTCCACTGTATGGCACTGGGAACATTTTGTCTTGAATACTTTAGCTCCTTTGGTAGCATCACCTTGTGGAATATCAGGCATCTTCAGTGGGGATAAAAAGTTAGCAGTGAGGCCTTGGTCAAGCAGACTCACAAGTCAATGCAAGTTTTGAATTTGCCTTCAAACTGCACAACACAAGCTTGTCATATGTAATCACAAGTTTGGTTGATTTAAACCAAGTTTGTTTAAATCAACCAAACTTGCGATTACATATGACAAGCTTGTGTTACAGGAAATGAAAATAAGATAAGGAACTTGCATTGACCTGCATTCAAATTGAGCTCATTTAAAATCAGTGCAGGTCGATGTCATATGGTGGTTGAAAGCAAATTGCACTAAATTCTGCTTTGGAAGAGGTTGTCATCCATGTTTACAGTGCAAGAATGCCAATATGCCAATTTGATTCATCAGACATACATGTAACTTGCAAAACAAGTGCTTTCACACAATTATTTTGCATACTTTGGTAGTGAACTGTCACATGTAGTCTTTCTAAGTAAATCCGTACAACTGTTGACAAATGTTATGTAACTACCATTACTTTTGATTTAAACTATATATAATTTACATCACAATCACAATGGAAATTGGTTGCTCTTTAATTGCCTTTGAACTACAAGTAGCAGAGGGGTCTTACTAAAAACAAGTAAAACGAAATTGTTAATATAATTCTTTTGTAACATTTCTTAAATGAGAACAGATCGCACCGCCTCCACTGATATCTGATGAAATTTGAGTAGGCCGTTATTGGCCCTCGGTCGAAAGCAGGAGTCCGAGGCAAAATTCAGAAGCTTATACTTATAGATCATGACAAATAGTGAAATACGGAGAATGATCTCGCATCTACACCAAGTTTGTCAATAATCTGCGTAATGTTAACACGAAATCTGAAATGAAAATATGATTGTAACGAAACAAGAAGTAAACGTGATTGGAGTCATGCAAACACACTTCAATCCACAAGGGCACAAGTGAAAACGCCGGTATTCTACGCGTCCCACGTGAATCAGAAATTATTTCAGAAATCTAAATATCTGCGACGTATAAGAAGTAACCAGAAGAAACAACTACCTTTAAATATGATAATACAAACCTTGTATGTTTTCGCACAGTCAAAATCCGAAAGTTTACGGAAAAAACTACGACCTAACCCTCCACACTTCTTCTTCCTGCAACTGACGATTTGAAAGGAACTTGATGGGTTTCGTCATTCGTGTCGTCATCATAATGCGCATAATTAACAGCATTACCGCTGACCAGACTTTGCAATGCGTTGTGGGAAATAAGCAAAAGTGACGCCTGCTTGAAAGTTGCACCGTCCGTCTATGAAAATTTCCAAATATTCGATGTTTTAAGTTTAATAAATCATCATGGATGGGCAGTTAAAGCTTATAACTACTCTGCAAGGTATGTAATATTCTCAATCAAAATTTCTGTTGCTAGTAAATTTGATCTTTAAAATACCCATGCGGTTGAGTCAGACCTCTCTACATAAGTCTCACGGTTTTGCCGTCATACTGATAGTCATACTCATAGTGATAATCGTAGTCATACATACTCACGATTTTCAGCAAAATCTTACGTTAAGCCATAAAAATCTCACGAGTTTTCGAAAATCTTATGTTTTTTTTAAAAGAGTCACACCGTTTTTCCCTCATGGCACTCAAAATATTCGTAGTTCAAGCATATCTCGGGAACAAATTCAGCCACAAATATTATTTATACTTATTAAAACAGATGGATGCATGTTCTCAATAATAAACAGTTAAAATCACAATTCAGCATTAAGGATTTGCAATTCCAGAAAACATCAAATACACATTTAAGAACATTTGAGGTTGAGATTCTGAAGAAAGTTGAGAACTTTATCCTCAGCCCCAAAAAATGGGAGTTCTTACAAATAAAGGTGAAGTGATTTAAAAAGGAATTTTTTTAAAAATGGACTCGAGCAGGCCTGGATCAGCTCAAAAAAAATATAGGCTCCAAATGCAAAACATTGAAACTGCAGGTTCCAAGTGAGTTCCTCAGCAAAGGGCCAATGAGAATGCAGGGACACACGTTAACCCTGGGTTAGTTAATCGGTTCACTAATCTAGGTTTGAGGAACACATTAACTAACCCTTGGTTAAGAAATTTAACCCAGGATTAGTCCTAACCCTGGGTTAAGTTTATAATCGAGGTTTTGAGGGACCGGGCCCTGGAGCTGAGCTGACAAGAAGCGACAAAACTGGAACAACCCCAGCGGATTTGCTTTTAACAACGCATATCATATCAGTTTTCTTTTTATGTAGCTTTCTTTTGTCCGTGTACGTGTTGGTCCATTCAAATAATTCGCAAATCAAGACATTTTCTGGCGGTATATGATAGGACACTTTATGTATCATATGTGAAGTATCTACTGCACTGCTATTCCAAGATGGACGGCGTTTTCAGGTTTCAGACTGAAACCAGGTACAGTATTTAGCTATTCTATTTTTAAAAAACATGTTATATACAGTTTTGCATGTAATCTCTATATTCAGTACTATTTAGCAATTTATAAGAAACTTGCAACTCACAACTCGCATTTTCCAACTCACCACTTGCACTCACAACAGCAAAGGCTGTTAGAATTCAAAGTGTTAGAATACCATCCACCACTTGCCCTACACAAAACAAGCCCCAATTGGTATAAATAACAAATACATTTCACAAAAACACTTTGAAGCTAGCCATAAGGGTTCATTCAATTGAAAAATTCTGGAATGGGATATGTGGAAACAGACCTGCCATATTTTATTAACATGATGGGAGACACCTGTCCACAGGGCTGAAGCTGTCTGCCACATCATGAATACACACCCACATTGCATATCAGTCTCATTTAGTTGACATTAAATTGTGTGCTGCTCTTGCAGAGAAATGTTTTGTTTTTTCGTTATACTAGTCTACCAAACATACATACATACATAAACTTTATTAAAGTGTCAATCTTCTAGCAGGAATTCTGCTAATCGGGGACACAAGAAAAGAAATTTCAAAGGGAATAATTGGTATTATTGTCAATGAAAAGTTTGTGGAAAAATGAGTCAAAATAGATGAAAATAATATTATATTTGTACATGTACTTTGAGGATAATAATGGGGCAAGATTTATCAAAAAGAGCTCTGAAATCCAGACAATTTATGAAATGTGAATGGGATAGCGTAACAGAAGCTGTTGAACTTCATGCAGAATGTGGAACACTTGGTAGGTTCAGGAATTAGAACTTTGATCTCTTCATTTTCAGAGCATTTGGACACTAGAATGTTTAAATTTTTTAAACTGTAGGTACAAAACTGTATGCATGTTTAACTCTTGAAAGAAAAGTTGTATGGCTTACAACTCTTCACCTCTCCCCCCTCCTCCTCTCCCTCCTGTGTTCTGGTATATATTCACAAAAACCCTGTAAATCTGATTTCAGAAACAATGTTCAGTAATAATCAAACTGGCATCACCAAATTTATGAATGTCATGAATGGACTGGCAAATTTTCAGATTGGGAATGCATGAAATCAATCAGTTTCAATCATTAAAGAACTGCAAGAACATTTATAGTTTAGTTAAAGTTAATGTTTTGTTCATCAATAATTACATGTAGGTCATGAGGACAGAGTTTGGTGTGTTGCGTGGAACCCCACAGGGACTATTTTAGCAAGCTGTAGTGGAGATAAGACCATTCGACTGTGGGCTCAAGAAGGAGACAAGTGGGTCTGTAAGACAATCTTGGAAGATGGACATCAAAGAACTATTAGATCAAGTAAGTTGTTCTATTTTCTTTCAATTTAACATAATTGTAGCTTGCAAGTTTAAAAAGTACTTAGTAAAATTAAGTTTCTGTTTTATGTTTCAATTTTTCCATTTCATCAAGACAGGCAAATAAAAGAATGTACTGTATAGTTAGATTACACTCTGTTAAAAAAAGTTCAAAAAAACGCTTGTTATAGTTATAATTCAATTTTCTATTAATGTATGTAAGTACAACAAGGCAGGCTTGGAAAGTCCTTGAATTAGCAAAAATATATTCCAGGTCCTGGAAAGTCAGCTGAGATCCTTTGAAAATCCTGGAATGGGTTATATAGTTGAGCTTTATTGTCTCAAAACTTAAAAAAGAAGTCAACTTTTTGAGCATTTTTCAATACAACAGATGGTCCCAAAAACCAAAGGAGATGCTCATTTTGTCACCAAAATCATTTTTTTTCAAGTTTTATTAGGTGCAGAAGGTCCTTGAATTCATTTGAAAAGGTCCTGGAAAGTCCTGAAAATATAGTCCTTGGATTTCATATAATTATTTATCCAATTAAGAGTGGGAACCCTGAAATAAGAAAAGAAAATAGAAAAGGAAAGTGCACTATTGTACACGTTCATGTAATAAAAATTTATTTTTGTATTTGCAGCTAATGTAGAATAATTATATTTCAAACAAAACCCCACTTTCTAATCCCCTCTGCCCCCTTCCCCCACTGTCCTCCCTGTCAACCCGCTCCCAAAATACCTCTGAGCCAAAACTAAACCCAAAAATACTAATGGCACAAACAAAACTGACTAAAACAAAATAATAAAACCAAACAGAATCTCAGTGCATTCCCCAAAAGAAGTTCCTGTTCCCAGCCAAAGAAACTAAAGGAGCTGCTAATTACAAACCCCTAAAACCCCTCTTACATCCTCATCACTTTAATTTTTGACTTGTCACCTGGGAAAATGTTCTCTTGACCTGTTTATTAAGTTTCTATTAGCAAGGTTTAAAATTATTGCTTTCACTGTGTAAGCAGCATCAGGATATAAACATTTATCTCATGCCATAGAAAATGCAACCAATGAGAAGCCAGGATTCAAGCTACTGTCAGTGTATTC